>ML777278.1:2160920-2197415 GCA_009831015.1 Picea engelmannii | reverse complement strand
TCAGTTAATGCAATACATGAATATGTCCCTTTCCCATAATGATGATGTCATCTTATTACATGATTCCTTGATCACATGTATAGACTAGGTATTGAATATATTAATTCCTTTGTTGTGATTGGTTTGTGTTGTTGTGATTGAAATGACACAAGAGCATCAGAGCAGAGCAAGGAACAACAGAGATTAAAGGAGATCGTTCATAAGGTATGTCCACCATCCATTTCTCTTAGTTCATTCAATATCTAGATCTAGGGAAAGAGTAGTATTCTGTCACGGTTTGTTCCAGATCCAGGTGGATCTGGGGAGATTGGTCTGTGTCCGCACTCATGAATTTATCCACAAACACTAGAGGACCCACAGATAACTGAAATACCTATCCCAGATAAAAAAGAAGTATTACCCTTGAATCCTAGGAAAGAATCTCAACAACGTGAAGTCACTATGTCAAAAGAAGATAAGAATCAGAATGAGAAAAGGAATACCGAGACGAAGCTCACTGGAAAAAAGGCTATAAAACTAAGTAAGAAGAGAGATAAGATAGAAAAGTTGCAAAAATATCCATAAGGAACCTCACAGAAGGAAAATTTGCAAAATTGGAGCTTCGTTGGGATATCAGCACAGCGACACATGGCACTTCTCCATGGCAAAGAAATATAGCCATTGGGGACATTATAATCATTATACCAATGCTCTGAATGGGTAGAAAGGAATTTATGACCAGACAACTCACCATCTGACTATTGGGACTGTGCCCTAATAGACAAAACAAAGTTCAAGAAGGATTCATACCCATTGCAAGCGACTTGTTTCTGAGTTACCTATTTATCCCATCTCACCATGCACCAAGAACACTTTTTCTAACCAAGAATTTCAGCCCATAAACTAATTTGATCTTGCATAGTGATCATCACATTGTTTCCATCTATTCCATTGCAATGTCTAAGTTAATCTAAACCCGATCTAGTTAATCCCGAGTGCATATGTCCGAGGATCTCAATGCAATAGAAGAATCTGTGACAGAAGTACTCCTCAAACTGATGATTGAAAGAGTCATGTCGAAGATAGGATTATCTGTAGGTGTATAGGCTTCATCCACAAGAACAGTGAAAGCATATTCATCGACTGCTCGCGGAGCCAGACCATCCCGACCATCAAATGAAAAGAGAACCAAGCATAGGAATGATCTCGCGAATGCCTAATTGATCCCGACTATATTACCCACCTACATACCACCTCTGAGCGACACAGTAAATCATGATAGCATGCCCAGATATTTTGAGTACACCTTGGTCATTGTGAACCTCCCAAAGGGGATTCACGCAGTTCAAGCAGACCAAGACAAGATTGCAGCATTGAAGTTCAACGACTTCAACCTCGACAACCGAAAAGTCTATAACATGCTCGCCCCACATAAGTACCTGACTAGAATGAAGGGGAATAATTCAAAGATAATCCCCCAGACATGGACCCATAACCTCGTATAGTCCACCCTATTGAACATCATGAAGATCCCACACTTCAGAAGACACCAGGAGGTGAATTCCTGTGTCAAGTTGTTTCTTTCTTGTTACCAAGGCAGCTATTTGTGGCTAGACTATCGTACCATAGTTGATCCGACATTGATCAATTGGATCACAGGGTTGATTATGTAGGGATCTGATCTACATGATTCTTATCCAGGAAAATCCATGGATAACGCTCTAGCACAGAGGATCAAGGACACCTACGACGATGTCGAGAAGGGGATGCAAGGCTACAAGGTAGCTTCTATCCAGAATGGCGCAGTGCGCCTCGCCTCTCAGTTGATTGCAGGGAAGTTATTAAGAAATAACCAACCTACCCAAGTCACCAGCTTTGTAGTCGACCTCACAGGGAAGTGTGCAGAAGGCCTACAAATGAACTAGGTGAAGTACCCGGTGAATCAGTTGGAACTAGACTGCAGAGGAGCACAAGATCAAGGTCACGAATTCCATTTTAGTTGGATTTTGATCCTTATCGCATTCATCCCCTAGGAGATGTCGGAAGGTGCGACCTTCCCCGACATTGAGCCATTTGAGCCATTGGCCTCAAAGTTAAGTACACTTTGGTATTCCAGTGATATGAACAAACAATGGCAGTCAAATTCTATTTTTCATACCTACTACGATCAACTCAAGAGAGCCATCCAGTCTGAGCCTCGCATGACTCCAAACACTCTACACCAGTTCCAAACTTCGATGAAGTTCAACGTAGATCGACATTTCATTTATATTACAGTGCGCGCCGATGAACATAAGCAACAACTTCAATCCTACTACAAACTAACGGAGGAGGACCTGGAGGAGATTACTAAGGAATGGTTCGCTGACCTCCTTATCCACACCAACCTTGTAGAGATATCTGACATCGATAGCCCAGAAACTATGCAGGATACACCTAGACCTAGCAAGACAAAGAATACCAAAGAGGTCCAAGGACTAGACAATGCATCCATGAAGGCTGATTCCATATCAATAGAGCAAGGAGGTAATGGAGAAGAATTAGATGACAAAGAAGTCGAACAGAAGCAAGGAGACGAGGTTGATCCCCTGAAGAAGAGGAAGGGTTCTCCTCTGAAACCATCTTCCCAAAAGAAATCAAAAGCCTCCATGACCAAGATGCAGACTATCCTCACCTCTGACGACTTCTACTTCCTCGTAGTAGCCCTAAACAATGCTTCACTAGAAATAGAAGAAAAATAAGAGGCCAAGCAGGAAGCAATGTATGATAAGATTGAAATCAAAATCTAAGGGGTACATCAGGCACTACAGTCCAATCGTGCAGTCCCCACTGCGCCTCTGCCATTGGGAACACCAGAGCTGGGAGACGAGCCAACCCAACTCCACCGATTAGCTGATACAGCGGAAGCTCACTGTCGACGAGCACAAGAGGAAACAGAACAAGCCACCCAGGATTTGATGCAAGTATAGGGAGTACTTGTAGAACAACGTCAAGCTGTAGAATAGGAAAATATTTCCCTCCAAGTGAAGTTCGACAAAGAAAAAGCACAGATACAGCAAGGAAAAGAACATTTGCTCGTCAAGCAACTCGAAGTAAAGGAATCAGTCAACACAACACTTCTCTCTATGAAAGTCATAGAAATAAAGGCAGAAGATCGAGTTACACAACAAGTAGAGAAACTCGAAGAAGTGATCTAGCATCTACAACAACTCATCGTAGACTTAGAATTATGCGTAATGCCCGAGACTCCACAGGATGTGAAGGACCAAAGAGAAGCAACTTCCAGAAGTGCAGTTGAGAGACTAAAGGTCCTTGCTATGGAATACAAGCAGTTGAGTGATTGCAATGACCTAACATTCGAGCGACTCACTGAGAGTCCAAAATTAAGAGCATTGGAGTCGCAGCTCCAAGAGGCGAAGTATCAAGAAAAAACGATACAGGCACAATTGAAGCTCCTGTCAGTTGTGGAAAGAATGAAGAGATCTCAAGAGCGACGCACTGCCCAGGAGAAGATTCACACTATTCAAAGTAGAGTTATGGAAGTAACTCAGAGACTCCAACCTGTACAAGATAAGGCCTACCAATTGTTCATAGAAGTTGAAGGCCGAGGAGTAGAACTAGAGCAGCTTGTTAATGCAGCTGAATAGCTCTTGGAAGGACCTGTGAACGATGCAAGAATCCAAGATTTTGTTGAACAAGAGATCATAGCACAACAACAATTCAAAGCAGCTCGATCCAATCTCAAGGATTTTGAAGCAGAACTTCTTACATCAGAGTGACTCGGGACGAGTCACAGGTGAGTGTTGGGGGCCTATTGGCCCTCGACCAAGTTTTGAGAGATCCTTGGTTAATTTTGACCATTTTGGATTTCGACAGCCTGTCAAAGTTGGAGCGTAAGATGAAGCATAGATCGTGGGATCTCGACCCCTTTTTGTGTCTTTTTTGGGATTTGGGAATATGTAACGGGTATGGGAATGTCGGCCCCCATGCTTAGGCCTATTTTGTAATATATAAATAGATGTCTAGGCATTGTAAGGAAGATATAAGGGAAGAGGCATCTATGTGATGTTGTGCTAAGTGCAAGTGTGGCTTGTAAATGCTTTGTGAAAACTGTGAGGGACTTGCAGAGATAAGTACAAGTGGTTGTAACAGACTGTGAAAGGATTTGTGCTGTAACGCAAGGAAGGAGGATATAGTGAGGTGAGTAGATCTCCTTTCCTATGCAGAGTAAAGATTTTGTGGCTCTATGCATGTATCTGATTGAAGAAGCTAATAAAGAAGATGAGTTGGTGGACGTAGCCCCAAGGTGGGAGTGAACCATGTATATGTTGTGTTGCTCTTCTTTGTGTGATGTGTTGGTGTACTTATGTGTTATCTACTAAGTTCTTGACATAGATAGATAGATAAATAGATCTATTTATAATTTGTTCTTATGATGAATCTGAATACTAGATTTGACCTCTGTGAAATTTCTTAGTGCTTGAATCAGCTAGATATGATCTAATTCCTTATGCTAAGTGCTTAGATACATTAGATCTGGGTGAATGTTACGATGCTCTGTTTTATCTGAGGAGTAGATATTGGTTTAATATTGATGAAGGTTTACTGCTAAGTGCTCTGTTAAATACTAGAATCACATATCTATGTCCCAGCTAAGTTTGCATACATCTGAGTCCTACAACCACCCCTTCCTCTACCTTGGGTGAGACTCCATCTTCTTTGCAGGTGTTGCCGAAAGTGCTGATAGTTAGGGTTTTTTTGGTGCACTGTTGTAGCATGGAACCCTGGGTTTGCCCCTATGCCAATAGTTGGTGAGCTTGTCCATTCTCCTTTGGAGCCATTCTTCAATGTAGCGTCTCATGGGGTCCACATTGATTTCATCCTGGATTTCTATGTTGAAAATCTTGTTTTCTAATTTCCTTAGGTCAATAGAAATATTATGCAGAGCCTATTCAATTTCTTCATTGTGTGTCGAATAGTCCACTAGATAGTTCTCGTCGTCATCTTGACGATATTCAAGGATGCCATAAATGTTTTCTAAAGACATCCCTTTAAAATATCAACTTGTTCATCGAAGGCTTGCTTGGTTAAGTAAAAGGAGTTGATGATTAAGTTTGGGTCATGAACCTCATTGGTACTTCTGACTAAGTCTATTTGGGTCAAGTTTGTGAATAATTATTCTTTCTCTGATATGGCTTGTTCACATGATTCGACAATGAGTTGTAGATTCTTAACTTTCTCTTTCCAGCATGCTTTTAATTGTTTGATCCGGTTTTGGGAGGGGATATCTTCTTGTCTTATTTTTAGATATGAGATGTTGATGACATGGTTTCCAAAAGGGATCATTGTCTATAGATAGAAACGTTCTTCATTTTTTAAATCCACCTGCAAATGTTTGTGAAAATCATTTTCCCTCGTTCAAAAGGAAGCTATATTTTGTGATGTTTCCCAAGCTTCAGTAATTAGTTCCATTCGTTTCTTGATATTCTTCTCTACATAGCCTCTACAGGATGTGAGGAGGTTGCAAGATCCTTTTAACTTGGCTACAGGGGTGGCAGGCATGGTTTTTTCTAAAGGACAGACAAACAATGGGGTTGGAATCAAAGCCTCCTCCAATTCCTTGATTCGGTCGTTCAATCTGGCATTCTTCGCTTCAATTCCTCCAATGTAATCATCAAGAGCATCTGCAGTTGCTCGGTGAAATCGAGAGATTTGGGCTGACTACATTTTCCTAAGGTTAATATCTAAATGATATTTCCCTTTCTTATTTGTTACATCTCTCCTTTCAATAATTAAAGTTTTAGAATGGATGTCAAAAACAATGCTCTAGAATACGGAGGATTCATCTTCGTCAAAATGTCGATCTCAGCTATTTGCATTGTCAAAATATGGTGCATCGCATCCAGGGGCTGATCAAATTTTCAAAACACGTCATCCAAAATAGCTTCAAGTTGCATGTTCTCACTTTCAGTTTCAAGCTCTTCCCCCTTCCCTACAATGTTTTTTCTCTTGTTCGTCACAGGAAGCTTGTGAGAACTATCAATTTTTCCGTGAGGAGGGTTCTTATCTCCTCCTCCATTTGAATATTTATGGTTTTATTTCTTATTGGGGTGGGACATTGAAGAGATTCTCCATGATGTCATTCTCTTGGGAGTGTTGGTCGGGGACTAGACACTCTTCTCACTAGAGCCTTTTCCCTGTTGTCTGTAAAATTCAATTGTTCTTTGAAATATCTCTATGTCGGCATCATCAAGAGCAGGAGTGTTGTCATCACTATATTTGTCTTCAATCAAGTGTGTATGGATAAAAGAGATGCTAAACCAAACTTCTAGTAAATGTTCTCGAAAAATTCCATTAGGCTCGAACCCTCTTAGCCTTTCAACATATTTTAGGTTCAAGTTCTTGAAATGGCCTGCAAATTCATCAATCTTGTTGACGTTTTTGAACACGAAGTCCCTAACTTTCCAGGGAAGAGGAATGAAATGTTTTTTTCTCTTTCCATGGAAAAAATGCAACCAGTAGTTGTATTGCCTTGCTATTTCTATAACAAACATCTTGTCTGTCATGTGACATGGAAGGAAAGCAGGATTTTCCTTGGAGCCAAAGATCATTATTACACTGTAATTTTCCTTTTTTTCAAGTGTCCCCTTCATGTCCAAAAACTTGGTTGCATGGCTAGACATCCAGGGAGAATCCTTTCTATTATCACATGAAATTTCCTTGGGTCTTTTATCCCCTAGGTTTAATTTTTTATTCTTTAGACTTTAGTTTTTCTTTGTGTCATTTTCTTAGGTTAGTTTGAACAATTAAAGACTTGTGGTTTTGGTTCATGTTTTGCCCACACATAGATTTTAAGCCTAGGTTCATTCTATGGTTTATGGTTTTGACTCACCTCTTGAATTGACATCAAGCATAACCCACCCCATGATCCAAATGACTTGACACATCACTCCATCTACTCATACTCTTTATCCTTTCCATGTTATCCCTATGTCCATTAAAGGGGGTCAAATCAAATTTTGAAAAAGGCATTGTCAACTCACTAGGAGTTTCCGTAGAACACCTTTGTCCTATGATCCTTGTCATATTTCATCATAATAAACCAAGGTTATTATTTACCTTTTTTTCAGTGCCCTTGTCATTAAAAGACAATATTAAGATCTAGTCATTTATGAAGCTTGCTAACGGTTTAAGCATTTAAATTTTCTGTCAAGCTCAACACTGCTAAAATCACTAGTTCAGACCAATTGCAGACTGTGCTATGGGATCAACTGTCAAAGATAAATTGGAGGCTGAGGTGGACGTACTAGTTTCCTAACTTGTTTTAGATCCTCCATTATCAGTTACCATCTCCAGGTATTCCATGAGTCCTCTCAATTGCATGGAAAAGTCTTGAGATACCCCTGCCTCAGCTTTTGCTAGCGCTCGATGTTGTAGACTACTTCCTCTCTCATCCATTTACAATTGTAGTTTTTATCCCACAGACTTCATAGACATTTGCTACCTAAATCTCACCTATTATAGAGTTCAAGCTATTTTTCTTCTGAAGTTTGAATACATGTTCAGTCACTTGGCCCTTGTGTGCACACTGCGCTATAGAAAGTCACTGCTAAAACTATGCTACATATCCCTTGTTGCATGCATTGTGTTTTTACTTGGATTGGTTAGTGCTATCTTTTTTATTCAAAGACCCATGAATTAGCCTCTTATTTTCACTGTATCTTCATTCATTCATCTTAATATCTACTAGCAGTGATTGGGAGAAGTCCATACCCTTCCAAATCTTTTATGACCATGGTATGGTGATATAAAACTGAACAGTGCTTCCATGTCTTCCTTAACTCAGGATTTATTTCTCTCATTTTAAAGAAAGGCCATCAAATTAGTCTATTGTTAATTCAAGGTGAGTTGGAGGAAAATCCTTGAGAGAGAGAAACCATTAGTCATTGTCATTTCTCATTTGAGATTTTCCTATGTTTGTTTCCTTACCCCTCACTACACCACAACCTTTGATCTCCTGTCTTTATCCATGGAGACACCTCAAAAGAAGAAATCTCACAAGGGAGGGAGTGTGGTCAGGACCGAACCCTCTAACATGCACCTGTTTGATGTTGAGCCAATGGTCATGGAGGTTTTCCTAAGGGTTGGTTGCCTCTCTTTTTTCCAAAACATGTAGAGGGGACACCCTGAAGTAGAAAGGTAGTTTGCATTACACTTTGATGGCATTAAGACTAAGGTGGGATACCTTGAGTTTGAGGTATCTGAAGCCTCTATTGCAGCAACCACTGGGATTCCAATATAGGAGAAAGGTGGTTTAAATCCATGATCCTAAATGTTGCTTTCTCTAAGGACTTCCTCAAACTAGATTATCAAACAAAAAAATTGTCCAAGGGAGTGCCTATAATCCACCTAGTTGAAGGCTTTGATAAAATGTTGAAGATCATCCAGAGATAATTTACATGTGAGGGGAGGTTTACCATGTTATACCAGTACCATATAAGGCTCTTTCTACATTTTACTGGTAAATATGAAATGAATATCCCTTTCTACCTTTTGAGGAGGATGGGAAAGATGTCTGATAGAGTCCAGGACAAGTCCAAGGCCGTGGACACTAGTATCTTTCACTCTAGATTGATCAGGATGTTGGTGATGGAAGAATTGAAGAAGAGGAACATGCCTTGGGAATAGTTCATTGTCTCTACCCATATGCAACTGGATATAGTCTCTACTCCTCAGTCTAGGATGCAGAGCCCTTTTCCATCTACTAGTGTTTCTCCAACAGGAACGAGCAGGAAGAGAAAAATAAAATCCACTACTCAAGACAAAGAACCCCTCAAGGAAATTGAAGAAGAATAGAGGGAGGTTCATCACTCTCCAAAGAGAGATTTTTCAGCTCCTCCTACACCTGAATTGGAAGAAGTCCATTCATCCACCAAAGCCACAGCCAAGAGGGGAAGGAAGTTTCATTTCTCTTCACATGCTCTAGTAGCTAAGATCAAAATCAGGAAGCCTTTTAATAGATCATCAACACTCAAGGAGGTTGTTGAAGTAGAATTCCTACCCAAGGTTTCAGTTCCAAGGAAAGAGAAATATAAGGGTAAATGCATTGAGAAGCTTGTTGAGGTTATCAACATCAACACTCCACCTAGTAATCACACTTTCAAAAGATTGATCAGACAACTCATGGAGGCTAGGAAGGAGGTTGCTCATTTGAAAGAAGAAAGTTTGACTTAGAGAATTAAGATGAAGGAGCTCATGGATATGTACAGTAACACTCTTGATCTGGAAAAAAATTCATCAAGAAGAGCCTTGCCTCTTCATAATCAACTTAAAAACCTCTACAGGAAAAACAAAGTCTTTCAGTCTCAAAATAGAAAACTCAAGGAAGAATTTCATCATTTCAAGGATGAATTGGCTCAGAGGAACTTAAATGTTCTGGTACAATATGCAATTGAAAGAGATGAGCCAATAGTCAAGAACAATATACATGGAGTCAAGAAGAGTATCCCTGCAAAGGAAAAACATGCTTCCATGATAGAGGGAATCTCTCCTGCAATAAGGAGGAGTGCTAGGTTGATGAAGTAGTTGAGGGATATAAGATCCATTTTTGTGGGTGGTCTCTTTTTGAAAGAGTAAGGTGATCAAGGAAAGTATAATTTTTCCATCTATACAAACATCTATAGGATCCTAGTCCATCAGCTAAGCTTTTGTGTTTTTTGAAGGATTGGTCTCATCACACAGAAAAAATGCAAGCATTTCATAGCGCCATGGCACTACATAATCATATATATAGTATGTTCTTCAAAACTATGCTACCTAGAATGCTACAAAATCTCCTATATGAACTACATAGTGGTTCTACTAATTCTACAGAATGATATGAAATCTCCTAGCTAAACTTAATAGTGGCACCACCAATTCTGCAGGACTGTGTCAGCAATGACGCTACCAAATTCACAGATCTATTTTGAACTGTGGTGCTACCGAATCTGCAGAAGCTATTTCGGGAGGGGCGCTATGAAATTGCACACAGTCATTACACAAGATTAGCGCTATGGAAACTACATAATTTTTTTGGAGGAGGTGCTACGAAATATGTAGAGTTGTTTTTCAAAGGGCACTACAGAACTGGCTACCCAATGCACTACTGAATGGCGCTGCGAACTGGCCCTTGTAGTCAAGGGATTTGAATTAATGACTCCTTTGGATGGTTGATGATGTGGAGAGAAGAGAGGATCATAGGTGGTAGCATGGAGGCAACATACAACCCTTGGAGGACACTTGGCAATGAAAAGGAATGTGCCTAAAGGGAGACATGTCATTTAATTCTTGTTGGAGTGGTTTCCAAAACAGTTCATATTTTATAACAGTTTGTTAAGAGTTGTTAGAACATGTGTTAGAATGGTAATTGTTTTAGAGAATCCTAGGGGAGGGAGGCCAGTTCGCATATCTAGCTATTGCCTTTCCTTTTTGGTTATAAATACATATTATAAATGATTAGAGAGGTTGGAATGGCTGAGGTGGGCTCCCTGATTGTAATATTTTTGACTAAGTAGACTCTTCTTTGGTTATGTATTGGAATTGAGAATTTTTTATTAATAGAAGTCAGTTTCTCTTTATAGCATCTTATTGCCTCTTATGCTGAAGTACTCATGATTGGATAATCCATATGAGATTTTTATGGTTTTGTTATGATGAATGTTTGATTATAATATTGCTATGATGTTCTTCAGTGTTCTTTAACTTTGAATTCAATAAGTTCTTGTGTTTGAGTTTTTTCCTCCTTGGGTTGCTTGAAGACCTGATGTCAATAGCAGACCTTTACACCATTCTCGCTAAGTCTTCCTCCTATTCACTTTTACTCCCATTCACTGACTGAATCTAATCAAGATATCATTTTCTTATGCATGCTAGCCTAGATTTATGAGTTAAAACATTATTTCTGAGTCTTTTCCATTTGACCTTTAAACACTCATTTACATTTACACATACTTTGATGGGTACTGGGCTTATCCTCTTTGCAATCTGAGGGTGATTCTCAGTGCTAACATTCTTGGCACCATTTTCAGGGAATGAATTGAATACATTTCCCTAGGATTCAATCACAAAGCATATTGATTCTAAAGGTGCATTATAATTCATTACATTGAATATTGCAACATGCACCTGGCGACTCCATTGTTTAATTTGTGGCTCCCAAAGGTAGACACACGAGGTCTACTCCACATCTACCTCTGGAAACACCTAAATCTGACCCAGAGAAGATTCTCAAAAAAGGAAAGGCTTATCAAGAAGTCTTTTCATCTCCTATACCAGGTACTTCTGGTCAATCGTATGATTCTACGTTTAAAACTCCAGTAGCCATATCTAAACCTCCTATTTTACCTTCTACTGAAGTTTCTAGAAGTTTAGATTTTGAAAATTTCCTTGTTGAATATTCATATTTTATCCCTCAAGTCAAAGAAGAAATTTTTGAATGTCTTGTTTCCCCTGACATTGTAAAGTGGTTCAGACTTGAGAGTCTTGAAGATTTCCTTAATTTGGGTTTTCCTACTCCTCCTCCTATCAAAATTACTGAGACGAAAAAAGAGGAAACCTCTTCTCCCTCGGACCCTATTTCATTTTCCCCAAAGGCTCAAACTCTTTCTCTGAAATATGAGACCTCTCCATCCTCATCCAAGTTTCCTGTTTCCCCTCAAACCCAAACTGTGGTTGTAGCTATCAAAGCTCCATCTCCCCCTTATTATCCTACAGTTCATAACCCAATGGCAACTACTAATGCTTCTAGAAATATGATGGATTCCATAGTGGATGCTAGGTATGCCCCTCTTATCTTATCTCAACCTATGAATTCTCTCCCCGCTAGAGACTACCTTAATTACATGCCCAAGTTTGTAGGGGAGGAAAACATAACTAATGAAGAACACCTTGCTGCCTTTTATAGTTATGCATACAATCTTAACATTGAGAATGAAGATGTATGGATGAGAGTATTTGTACAGAGCCTTGATGGAAAGGATAGGAAATGGTTTATGGGTTTGACTCTTGGATCTATTGTTGGGATTGAAGCTTTATATGATGCTTTCTTGAGACAGTGGGGGGATAAAAATAAATTTCTTTATTATATAACAGAATTTGGATCCCTTAAGAGGAAAGAGGGAGAATATGTTTCGAACTTCTAAAAAACATTTAATAAAATGTACAACAAGATTCCTAATAAAATAAATCCTAGAGAAATCGCTGCCAAAATCACCTATGCCAGTGCTTTTGACCCTGAGTTTTGCCTTCTACTGAGAGAAATAAGATCTACCTCCTTAGCTCATATGCAAGATGCAGCCTTAGAAGTAGAATCTAACATAGTGGAAGCTGGAAAACTTAGGGGAAAATATTCTAGGGACAAGAGAAAAAGTAGAGCTAAAGCCTCAACCTCTGATTCCTCTGTTGTACATCCTCAAGTTGATGAACTTACAAATTTGGTAAAATCACTTTCTGCTGAAATAGAGAAGTTAAAACTTGAAGGAAAATAGACCTATAGGAACATACCTAATGTTGATAATAGAGGTAATTTCAGAATACCAAATAATTTCCCTCAATTCCTCCAAAGAGATCCAAGAAATAGAGATAGGGATGATAAAAAAGTCCAAGACCCTCTACAAAACAACCTTGTTGCCGATGAAGAAGGAGAGGATGAAGAAATTGATATTGAAATCTATTGCATTGGTGACACCTCTTAATCCCCTCACTTGAACCAATATGCATTTTAAGAGTCTCTCATGGATAGTCAATTAAATGAATTGAGTAAAGGATAAAAAACAAATGACAATCCAAATAGATACAACCTGAGGTCCAAAAACAAAGAGGGAAAGACTGACACTTCTGATCAACCCACTAAAACAGAAAATTTTGTTGAGGTTGTGGTAGTTGGAAGAAAAGAAAAATTTGCGCAAATCCCTCAAGCATTTGTTAAGAATCCTACCCCAGAAGTTAAGGAGATTCTGAAATCTCCATTTTCCTTTAGCTTTGAAAATGAGATTCAAAAAATTAAAATCCCTGTACCTCTTTTAGAGATGATAAAAAATGAGGAATTCAAAAGATATCTTTCCAAAATGCTACAGCCTAAACCTTCCTCCAATTCTACTGATTCATTCAACCTTCAAGATGAAAACCCAACAACCATCCTAGGACCTTTGATAGAAGATATAGATGATTCATCCCCTCCTTTCTATACATCATTGAAAATTCATGATAAAGTGTTGCACAACTACTTGATGGACTCAGGGGCATCTCGCAATCTCATGCCAAAAATAGTCATGGATGAGCTTGGGTTGGAAATTACAAAAACATACCATGACTTATACTCTTTTGACTCTAGGAAAGTGAAGTGCCTTGGGGTTATCAAAGATCTGGTTGTGACCTTGTTTTAGTTGCCCATGGAAAGTGTGTTCATGGATATTGTGGTGGCTAATGTCCCCCCCTAAGTTTGGTATGCTCTTGTCAAGATATTGGATAAAAATACTAGGGGGAACCTTGCAGATGGACCTTACATAAACCACCATTCCTGTGTTTGGGGGGTAACATAAAAGGCTTTACAGGGAGGCTCAATTAGCCTACATCATTAGTGATGAAGCAAACTCCACAAATCATCTTATTTTTTCACTTAATAATGATTTAGGATCTAGTATATTGCAGCTCACTGATGCTCCTCAACCTCCTCTTGAAATCATAAAACAATCCATTACCTTTTGTGAAGATTATCCTCCAGATAGATCTATTTGGAAGATGTCTTTTGATGGAGCCTCTTCTAAGGAAGGTGTTGATGTTGGAGTATTCTTTGTTTCCCCTACTCAAGAGATCATATATTTGTCCTAAAATCTCAAATTTGAAACTACAAACAATGTGGCAGAATATGAAGCTCTTGTTTTGGGTTTGAGGGTTGCCAAAGACATGGGGATTGAAGATATAATAGTGTTTTGAGATGCTTAATTAATTGTCCATCAAATAAAAATTTTGTATCAAGCTAAACACCCCAGGCTAAGGATTTACAAAAATGAAGTTTGGGATCTTCTTGACAGTTTCTTCTTAGCTTTTAATATCTCATTTGTTCCAAGAGAGGATAACACCATGGAAGATTCTTTGGTTGTTTCAATAAGTAATTTCAGAGTCCCTTTGCCACCTAAACTCAAATATGATGTATAAGTGACATATAGACCCCTTATACCTGACAATGTCAAACATTGGAAGGTTTTTGAGGATGATCTTGAGATTAAAATATTTCTTGAGACCGTGGATGAGTTTTTTTCCTTACATATTGATCAAGATCATGATACTGAAAATAGCTCTCATGCTGATGTTTTTCTAAACAAAATTGCTAACCATCATATTGTTCAGTTTCCTAGTAACCATATTCCAAAAGGACTAGTTCCTTTGGAGATATTGTTCGACATAAATGATGTTGTTGTAAAGGTTAAAGGTTCAATTGAAAATGTTGATGTGACTAAATGCAATGCAGGTACAGAGGAGGATCCAAAATATGTCAAGTTGTCAAGCAACTTGTCAATGGAACAAATGGATGAATATGTTAAGTTGTTAAAAGAGTTTGCTGATGTGTTTTCCTGGAAATATGAAGATCTGAGAACATATGAAACAAAAATCATTGAACATAAGATCCCTTTGAAAGAAGAGACCAGGCCATTTAGGAAGAAACTTAAACAGATAAATCCTATGTTGCTGCCTATTATGGAAAAAGAGGTAAAAAATATTTTGGATGCCAAGATTATTATTCCTTTGAGATACTCTGAATGGGTGGATAACTTGGTCCCAGTGAGAAAGTAGAATGGGGAAATCAGACTTTGTGTCGATTTCATAAATTTGAATAGAAGCTCCAAGAAAGATAATTACCCCTTACCAAAGATGGAGCACATATTGCAGAGGATGATAGGTTCATCTAGGATGTCTATGATTGATGGATTTTTTGGATACAACCATATCTATGTCTTTCCTAAATATATAGAGAAAACAACCTTCACTACTCCTTGGGGCACATTCATGTATGATAAAATGCCCTTCGGATTGATGAATGCAGGAGTGACCTTTGAACGAGCCATGGACATTGCCTTTATTGGGGAGAAAGACAATTCTGTATTCATCTATTTAGATGACATTACATTTTTTCTCACAATCTAATAAAGAACATTATCATCATCTGAAAAAGGTCTTCTTGAAGTGCATAAAGTTTGGTCTCTCTCTCAATCTGAAAAATTCATTGTTTTCTATGAAGGATGGGAAATTATTGGGGCACATTGTATTAGCTGAAGGGGTAAGAATTGGTTCAAGAAGAGTAGAAGCCATCCAGACCTTGTCTCTCCCTAGATCCAAGAAAGAATTTCAATATTTCTTGGGGAAAATCAATTTCGTAAGAAGGTTCATTTCAAATTTTGTTGAATTTATAAAGTACATTACAACCATACTGAGGAAAGGAAATGAAGTCAAATGACTACTAAGTCTCGAAATTCTTTTGATCAAATAAAAAAGGATTTGACTAAAGAACCTGTGCTCATCAACCCTGACTACTCCAAGGATTTTCTGATATTTGATTTTTCTTCATTTGACACAGTAGTTGTTGTTTTATTGCAGAAAAATGTAGAAGGGTTAGAGCAACCTATTGCATTTTTCAGCAGGGCATTGAGGGATGCAAAAATAAAATATGACATCATGGAAAAGCGGGCCTATGCTTTGGTCAAATCCCTCAAGGCTTTCAGATTATATGTGTTGCATTCAAAATTTGTTGCATATGTCCCTTCATCCTTAGTAAAATAGATACTTATCCAGCTTGACATAGATGGGAGGAGGAGAAAAAGGATTGCCAAAATTATGGAATTTGACCTTGAAATAAATCCCACTAAATTGGTTAAAGGCCAAAGTTTAGCTAGGTTTCTGGCTGAATCAAATTGCAAATATTTGGGGGTTAATTTCATAAACATTAGCTCAGAAAATCAACAAGTTGATTTGTCTGATAAAGGTTCTCAGGTCATCCCTCAATTGGAAGAATGCACTTGGTACAAGGACATCATATATTTTCTGCAAAAGTTGTAGTCTCCTGATGGTTTGGAAAATAACAAGGTAAGAGCTTTGAAGCTTAAAGCAATCAGATATTGTCTTATTGTCCAAGTTTTTTATTGGACAGATCCTCTAGGAGTGATTTTGATATGTATTGATACACATGACACCCAAAAGGTTATGTTTGATTTTCATGACAATTTATGTGGGGGGCATCACTTTTGGAGAACCACAGCCTATAAAATCCTCAGAGCTAGGTATTTTTAGCCTATCCTTTTTACTGACATTTGTGCAAGTATTAGAGCTTGTTTCAAGTGCCAAAATCTTTCTGGAAAGAAACAACTCAAATCTTTGTCATTGAAACATGTGGTAGCTTCAGAACCATTTTAGCAATGGGGGTTAGACTTCATTGGGTAAATCCATCCTGCTTCAAGTGGTCAACATAGGTGGAGTTTTATTGCCACTGATTACTTCACCAAGTGGATAGAAGCCATCCCTACAAGGAATTTTTCCCACAAGGTAATCATTAGTTTTATCGAGGATACCATGTCAAGATTTGGTTGTCCGAGAAAAAATGTTATTGATAATGTTGCATCTTTCAAGGCTGAACCATTGATCAAGTGTTTTGAACAGTATGGGATTACATTGGTTCATTCTACTCCTTACTACCCCCAAGGAAATGGATTGGAAGAATCCTCTAACAAGAGCCTTATAAATATCATCAATAGATTGTTAGAAGACAACAAGAAAGCATGGGACTCAAACCTGAATTTTTCTTTGTGGGCTGATAGAGTTACAACAAAGAGATCACTTGGTGTCTCTCCTTTTCAGATTGTGCATGGGGTTGAGGCTATATTTCCTACTCATCTTTCCTTTCTCATTGAATAATTCTTCCAGGACTACCAAGGAGAACCTAATGATATGGTCAGAAGGATACAATAGCTAGTAGAAGTGCAACAGACAAGGGAGCAACTAGAGAACAAAGCACAAGCTCATCAGTAGAAGATCAAGAAAGCCTTTGACAAGAAGGTAAGAAAACAAGATTTTCAGCTGGGAGATCTAGTGCTCAAGTGGGATGCACCCAAGCAAGAAAAAGGCAAGCATAGTAAATTTGAAGCCTTCTGGATTGGTCCCTTCAAAATTTATGAGGTATTTTCGAATAACACTTATAAGTTCCATAATTTGGAGGATTCTGAATTTTTTGGTGACCCTATCAATGGGAACTTTTCGAAAAAAGTATTTTTCTTAAGCCATGAGTGGATTTCCATTTCATTTTAAATATCATTTTTTATTTATTTATGATTGAATAAGTCACCCCATAGCCCTAGGATAAGGCACTAAAACTGCTTGTTCTTGGCAACTCACATGGAGCATGCCATCCCCTGTGGAGCCAATGTTATCACATGAAATTTCCTTGGGTATTTTATCCCTTAGGTTTAATTTTTTATCCTTTAGACTTTAGGTTTGATTTATTTTTCTTTGTGTGATTTTCTTGGGTTAGTTTGAACAAATAAAGACTTGTGGTTTTGGCTCATTTTTGGCCCACACATAGATTTTAAGCCTAGGTTCATTCTACGGTTTATGGTTTTGACTCACCTCTTGACTTGACATCAAGAATAACCCACCCCATGATCCAAATGAATTGAAACATCACTCCATCCAGTCATACTCTTTATCCTTTCCATGTTGTCCCTATGTCCATTAAAGGGGGTCAAATCAAATTTTGAAAAAGGCACTGCCAACTCACTAGGAGTTTTCTTAATGGACCTTTGTCCTACGATCCTTGTCATATTTCATGATAATCAACTGAGGTCATGATTTACCTTGTTTTCAGTGTCATTTTCCTTAAAAGAGAATATTAAGATCTATTCATTTATGAAGCTTGCTAACAGTTTAAGCATTTGAATTTTCTCTCAAGCTCGAGGCTGTTGAAATCACTAGTTCAAACCAGCTACAGAATGTGCTATGGGATCAGATTTCAAAGATAAATTGGAGGTTGAGGTGGACGTAGCAGTTTCCTAGCTTGTTGCAAATCCTCCATTATCAGTCACCATCTACATGTATTCTATAATCCCTCTCAATTGCATGGCAAAGTCTTGAGATACCCATGCTTCAACTTTTGGTAGTGCCCAACGTTGTAGACTACTTCCTCTCTCATCCATTTACATCTGTAGATTTTATCCCACATACTTCATAGCCATTTTCTACCTAAGTCTCACCTATTCTAGAGGTCAAACCATTTTTCTTCTAAAGTTTGAATACTTGTTCAGTCACTTGGCCCTTGTGTGCACACTGTGCTACATAAAGTTGTTACTAAAACTACACTACATATCCCCTGTTTCATTTACTTTTTTTTACTTGTATTTGTCAGTGCTATCTTTTGTATTCAAAGACCCATGCATTAGCCTCTTCTTTTCACTGTATCATCATTCTTTCATCTTAAGATCTACTGGAAGTGATTGGGAGAAGTCCATACCCTTCCAAAGCTTTTATGACCATGGTATGGTGATATCAAACTGAACAATGCTTCCCTGTCTTCCTTAGCTTAGGATTTCTTTCTCTCATTTTAAAGAAAGGCCATCAAATTAGTCTATTGTTAATTCAAGGTGAGTTGGAGGAAAATCCTTGAGAGAGAGAAACCATTAGTCTCTATCATTTCTCATTTGAGATTTTCCTCTCTTTGTTTTCTTAGCCCTCACTACACCACAACTTTTGATCCCGTGTCTTTATCCATGGATAAACCTCAAAAGAATAAATCTCAGAAGAGAGGGAGTGTGGCCAGGACTGAACCCTATGACATGCACCTGTTTGATGTTGAGCCAATGGTCAGGTAGGTTTTCCAAATGGTTGGTTGCCTCTCTTTTTTCTAAAACATGAAGAGGGGACACCCTGAAGTAGTAAGGAAGTTTGAATTACACTTTGATGGCATTAAGACTAAGGTGGGAGACATTGAGTTTGAGGTATATGAAGCCTCTATTGCAGAAACCACTAGGATTCCTAATACTGGTGAGAGTTGGTTTAAATCCATGATCGTAAATGTTTCTTTCTCCAAGGACTTCCTCAAACCATACTAACAGACAAACAATTTGTCCAAGGGAGTGCCTAGAAGTCACCTAGTTGAAGGCTTTGATAAAATGTTGAAGATCATCCAGAGATACTTTACATGTGAGGGAAGGTTTAACATGTTATACCAGTACCATATAATTCGCTTGTTGCATTTTACTGGTAAAGATGCAATGACTATCCCTTTCTGCCTTTTGAGAAGCATGGGAAATATGTCTAATAGAGTCCAGGCCAATTCCAAGTCTATGGACACTAGTATCTTTCACTCTGGGTTGATCAGGATGTTGATGATGGAATAATTGAAGAAGAGGAAGATGCATTGAGAACAATTCATTGTCTTTGCCCATATGCAGATGGATATAACATCTACTCCTTAGTATAAGATGCAGATCCCTTTTCCATCTACAAGTGTTTCTCCAACAGGAACAAGCATGAAGAGAAAAAGTAAAGCCACTACTCAATACAAAGAATCCATAAAGGAAATTGAAGAAGAAGAGAGGGAGGTTCATCACTCTCCACAGAGAGATTTTTTAGCTCCTCCTGCACCTGAATTGGAAGAATTCCCTTCATCCACCAAAGCCACAACCAAGAGGGGAATGAAGTTGCATTTATTTTCACCTACTCCAGCAGCTAAGATCAAAATCAGGAAGCCTTTTACTAGATCATCAGCCTTCAAGGAGGTTGTTGAAGAATAAGTCCTACCCAAGGTTTCAGTTCCAAGGAAAGAGAAAGATAAGGGTAAAGGAATTGAGAATCTTGTTGAGGTTATCAACATCAACACTCCACCTAGTAATCACACTTTCAAAATATTGAACAGACAACTCAGGGAGGCTAGGACGGAGGTTGCTCGTTTGAAAGAAGAAAGTTTGAATGAGAGAATTAAGATGAAGGAGCTCATGGATATGTAAAGTAACACTCTTGATCTGGAAAAAAATTCAGCAAGAAGAGCCCTGCCTCTCCATAAGAAACTTAACAACCTCTACATGAAAAACAGAGGCTTTCAATCTCAAAATAGAAAAATCAAGGAAGAATTGCAGCATTTCAAGAATGAATTGGCTCAGAGGAACTTAAATGTTCTGGTACAATATGAAATTGAAAGATATGAGCCAGTAGTCAAGAAGAGTACACTTGGAGTCAAGAAGAGTATCCCTGCAAAGTAAAAACATGGTGCCATGATAGAGGGAAGCTCTCCTGCAAAAAGGAGGAGTTCTAGGTTGATGAAGTAGTTGAGGGATATAATATCCAATTTTGTGGGTGGTCTCTTTTTGCAAGAGTAAGGTGATCAAGGAAAGTATAATTTTTACAACTATACATGCATCTATAGGCTCCTAGTCCATCAGCTAAGTTTTTGTTTTTTTTGAAGGATTGGTCTCATCACACAGAAAAAACACAGACATTTCGCAGTGCCATGGCACTACGAAATCATCTATATAGTATGTTCTACAAAACTGTGCTACCTAGAATGCTACAAAATCTCCTAGATGAACTACACAATGGTGCTACCAATTCTGAAGAATGCTACAAAATCTCCTAGATGAACTTAACAGTGGCGCTACCAATTCTACAAGACTGTGTCAGCAATGGCGCTACCAAATCTACAGGAACATTTGATAGATGGCGCTGCCAAATCTGTAGAGTTGTTTTGGGGTGTGGTGCTACCAAATCTGCATAAGCTATTTTGGGAGGGGCGCTACGAAATTTCACGTGGTCATTACATAGGATTGGTGCTACAGAAACTGTAGACTTGTTTTTGAGGAGGTGCTATGAAATCTGCAGAGTTGTGTTGAAAAGGGTGCTACAGAAGTGGCTACCCAATGTGCTACTGAATGGTGCTACGAACTAGCCCTTGTAGTCAAGGGATTCAAATTCATGACTCCTTTGGATGTTTGATAATGCGGAGAAAAGAGAGGATCAGAGGTGGAAGCATGAAGGAAACATACAACCCCTAGAGGACACTTGGAAATGAAAAGTAATGTTCCTAAAGGGAGACATGTCATTTAATTCTTGTTGGAGTGGTTTCCAACATGGTTCCTATTTTGTAGCAGTTTTTTAAGAGTTCTTAGCACATGTGTTAGAATAGTAACTGTTTTAGAGAATCCTAGGGGAGGGAGGCCATCTTGCACCTCTATATGTTGCCTTTCCTTTTTGGTTATAAATAAATATTCTAAATGATTATAGAGGTTGGAATGGTTGATTTTGGCTCCCTGATTGTAATATTTTTTACTAAGTAGATTGTTCTCTGGTTATGTATTGGACTTGAGAATTTTTTATTAATAGAAGTCAATTTCTCTTTATATCATCTTGTTGCCTCTTATGTTGAATTAATCATGATTGGATGATCCATATGAGATTGTTATGGTTGCGTTATGATGAATGTTTGATTATAATACTCATATGATGTTCTTCAATGTTTTTTAACTTTGAATTCAAGAAGTTCTTGTGTTTGAATTTTTTCCTCCTTGGGCTGCTTGAAGACCTGATGTCAATAGAAAAAATTTACACCTCCTTCACTAAGTATTCCTCCTATTCAATTTTACTCCCATTCACTGACTGAAGCTAATCAAGACCTCATTTTCTTATGCATGCTAGCCCATATTTATGAGTTAAAACATTATTATTCTAAGTCTTGTCCATTTGACCTTTAAACACTCATTTACATTTACACATACTTTGATGGGTATTGGGCTTATCCTCTTTGCAATCTCAGGGTGATTCTCAGTGCTAACACTTTCCTAACAATATATATTTTAAAACCGATACAAAGTCATTAAAAATATCATATAAACAATGGGAGGCCTTGTGCCTCCACAAGGCTTGGTACCCGAATGTTATTGGGTCAAATTCATAGTTTATCTTCTTTGACAAAGACAGTTTTGGAAATGGACAACAATGTGTTATCGTGAAAACCAAGTAGGATGACATATAAAATTTATTCTATTCTTTGAATCATGACAATTGGGAACATATTTCAATGGAAATTATCTTCCCCAAATAAAAAATGGATTGTTCCTTGACTATGAAATACCAAATGTAAAGAATTATGCAGGAAATGCTTGTCATGGATTCCTGTCCCATTATTCTTGTAAACAACCAAGCAATTTCCCAGAATGGATTTCTAAAGGAACCGACCTGCAACTTTGTGATATCTTTAGGAGCTGTTGTCAGGTCTTTGAGGAACTCGGGTAAGAGGTCCAACCCGTTGTCATGTTTTTCTAGGAACTACTTGTTGTCTTGTCCTATGAAGGTCAATGTTGGCTCCTACAATCTTAACATCTTGCAGAAGACCTGAGGTGACAAAGAAACAGGAGAGTTGTCACGTAGTGGAATAATTATTTGGCTTGAAATATATTTTTCTGTGCACCAAGAGACGACTTCCTTACAGTCAAAAACCTCAAGGATGTAGCTTGCACGAGTGATTCCAGAGGTCCAAATCACTTTGTTCTGGGTGGAACAGGATGAATAGTAAGAGTATGCCATGGACCACTAGAATTTCTGGTCCTCACGTCTGAAGATATTCACTATATCTCCATAGAACTATTGTCGAGATGCTTCCATAAGTTTATGAGAATGTTCGTTTGGTCTAGAAGATGTTTGAAATGAAGAGTTGGAAGGGATAATATAACCCTCTGCAAATCTTGGTCCAATGCATGTGAATGGGAGATGTCCTCAAGCCTTTCACTCATTAATGACAATCTCGATGGTTGTTGCATGATGCGATGTTAGCATTAAAGACTAGTAACTGCATACCTAGAAGTACGATGATGGCAGGTGCAATGAAGAACAATTAAGGATTGGAGATTTGGTGAACGCACCAACACGACAACCCGTGAAAGACATTCCATGCTATTTGAGATGAACAATTGGAAGGGATAATATAACTCTCTGGAAATATTGGTTTAATGCATATTAATGGGAGATCTCCTTGAGCATTTCTCTCATTAATGACAATGTTGACGATTTTTGCATGATGAGTTGTTAGCAAGAAAGGTTACTAATTTCATATTTAGAAAGAAGTATGAAGGTCATGGGGATGGGAAAGAGAAATTAAGGAGTGGCTAATTATCGAAAGTGGTTAGTTGAGATTCAAAATAGGGTTACAAGGTACAACCATTAGAGGTGAGGGCCCAAGGGTCAAATTGTATGTCTCATAAGTTTTTGAGTGCAAAACACATAACACAGAAGAGGGCATGATGGGACAGTCTAGAGGTCAATTTGTATATTGAGGAACTCTGGGTATTATTCGCAGGCCACAGAACAATGGAAGTGCAATCGTGAGTCTACATGTCTAGTAACTCGCAATCGACAAAGTGGCTTAAGTATGGAATAGGGAAACGGTAGGCCGAACTCATTTTCGCTAATATATTGAAATTTGCAATAGATATCTCATTACCTGGCAAGATCTTTTATGCATGTTTTTGGGAAAGTTATGTAGCGATAGTCAATGTGACTGTCTCGTTGATACTTTTTCTTTTTAATGAAGGTATGTACGGTTGTTTCATGATGAACTGTTAGAATTAAGAATTGGTCGTTGAATACTTTGAAAGAAGTGCGAAGGTGGCGGGCATAGTAAACAATGAATAAGAATTGGAGATTTCGTGAACCTGCCAACCCGAGGTTATATGAAAGAGATTGCATGAAATGGGAAAGTATGGAAAGTGGTTGGACATGATTCAAACTAGGGTTACAATGGTTCCCTAGGAGACCTGACTTCCCAAGGGTCAAATTGTATGTCTTGGAACTTTTGAGTGAAAAATGTGTAACATGGAAGAGGGTATGATGTGGGAATCCGAAGATCAATTTACATATCGCAGAAGTGTGGGAGATCTCCTCGAGCCTTTCACTCATTAATGGAAATGTTTAAGGTTCTTGTATGGAGAAGTGTTAGCATTAAAACTTACTAATTTCATATCCAGAAAAAGGTATGAAGGTGGTGGGGACAGGGAACAATAATTAAGGAATGGATAATTATAGAAAGTGGTCGGTCGGGCTTCAAAATAGGGTTACAAGATACAACCAACAGAGGTGAGGGCCTGAGGGTAAAATTGTATGTATCGGAAGTGCTGACCGCAGAAAGTGTAACATGGAAGAGGGTGTGTTGGTGCATTCATGTGGACAAATTGTATATCATGAAACTACGGGTACTATTTTCTAGTTGCGAAACATTGGAAACACAATCTTGAGCCCGCTAGTCCAAGAACCCGCAATTGAAAAAGTGTCTAAGTATGGAACAAGAAAATGGTAGGCCAGACTCGATACAAAGTGGTTTCATCATGTGAAACCATGGAAATGTATCACGTCATGAATATACAACCAACTTGTGGCTAAGTATTGAAAGTAACGACAGACGGTCGAGCTCATGACAGGGCATTCCAATGGACAAATTGTATATCATGGAACTCTAGGTATTGTTTGCAAGTCACAAAAGATTCAAAACACAATTTTGAGCTCGTCAATCCGGGAACCCACAATAAAAAAAGTGTCTAACTATGGAATAGGGAAATGGTATCCTGGACTTGTTTTTGCTAATATATTGAAATTGTTGATAGCTTTCCCATTACCTGGCAAGATCTTTTATGCATGTTTCTGGACAAGTTGTGTAGGGATAGTCAGCGTGATTATCTCCTCGAGGATTTTTCCTTTTAATGACGATCTTTATAGTTGTTGCATGATGAACTCTTAGAATTAAATATTTGTTGTTGCATATTTGGAAAGAAATATGAAGGTGGATGACACATGAAATGATGACTAGGAGTTGGAGATTTCGTGAACCCGCCAACCCAAGGATCCAAAATAAGGTGACAAGATTTCCCCAGAAGACGTGAGGCCCTGATGGTCAAATTGTATCGCTCAAAAAATTAGAATGCATAATGTGTAACACAAAAGAGGGGATGATGTGGGAGTCTGACAGTCAATTTGTATATCGTAGAGGTCTGGGTGCTATTTGTAGGTCACGAAACAATGGAAGTGTAATCTAGAGGCCGAAATAATTAATGTGCATTGGGAAGGGAGTGAATGTGGTGGGGATGGAAGGGAGCCATAAATGGTTTGAAACTTTTTATGAACCCGGGTAAATGGAATCTTGTGAGTTGGAGGAGCCCGGGGTGGAATTGTAGATCAATTTTTTTTTGGGTGCAACATGTATATCATAGAACATGTGGAAACATTTGGCTAAGTATGGAAAGGAATGTCGGTTGTTCTAAGTACTGTAAATGGAATTTTAATGTGTGCTAATGGGAGATATCCTCGAGGGTTTTTTCTTGTTAATGACAATTTTTTCGTACCAGTGTGTTCAGTTGTCACTGGTAAAACCATAATTAATGTGCATTGGGAAGGGAGCGAGGGTAGTGGGGATGGAAGAAAGTGATAGATGCTTTGAAATTTTTTTGAACCCAAGTAGAGTGAATCTTGAAAGTTCGAGGAATCCAGGATGGAATTGTAGATAAAGAAAGTTTTGAGTGCAAGATGTATATCATGGAAAAAGTAGCAGCAGAGTTCGATAACGCCAACCTCGGAAACCACGGCCATAAAATTGGCTAAGTATGGAAAGGAACAACGGTCATTCATACTCGTTATGTGAGGATATAGATGGATATGAAGATCTATCAGTTCACCAACCCAAGAACCCACGATCATATAAATATGACTAAATATATAACCAGAAAGGGATAATAGACGGGAAGAAGAAAAGGAAGAAGGAGTAAGTATCTCACAGAACAACATCTGTTGTTCATTTATTAATGCCAATATTTTCAAACCCCTAGTGAGTTCTCACTAGTAAAAGCATAAATTGCAGATCACAGATTTTTTTGGGTGCAAGATGTGTATGACGGAACAGAGGGCATAATTGTTTGATAGCGTTAACCCGGGACCCGGTGGTCAGATAATTGGCTAAGTATTGAAAGGGACTACAGTCGATTGGGCTCATGATGTGAAGATATAGATGAAGATGAGAATATTCCAATCCACCAACCCAGGAAGTCTTGATCATAGAAATGAAACTAAATATAGAACCACAAAGGGATGATAGAGGGGAAGAAGATGAGGGAAAAACGTGTCATTATAGAGAAGGGGAAACAAAGGGAGAAACGAGCATTTGGTATCAGCTATGTAATATACTTGGGGGTCAACAAAGACATCTTCAAGTTTAAAGATAATTTGTTTATATTTATTCCAATAGTATTTGTTGGAACAGGGGAAGACCCAGGGTTCAATGCTTCAACAACGCATCAACAAAACACTAACTATCGGCCCTTTCGACAACACTTGCGAAGCAGATGAAGTCTCACCTGAGGTAGAGGCAGGGGTGGTTGTAGGACTCAAGTGTCTACAACCTATCCGGAACAAAAATATGTGATTATAATACTTAACAAAGTACTTAGCAGTTAACATTCATTAGTATTTAACCCTTAGTCACAACGCAGGAGAAAACCCTAATTACAACAAAACGTAGTAATCAACAAGATCTAACACATCCAAGCACTTAAAATATAGAAATAGATCCGATCTAGTATTCATTCACATTACCAAGCACTAAGCTATTATATCAAATGCATCTAACATATATCACTACACTAAGCATAAATCACATTAATAACATAAAAACTATAATGCACAAAGTAACCACAACAGAGGATATACATGGTTCACCCCAGTGTGGGGCTACGTCCACCAACTTTTGTCTTATTTCAATCTTCTACAAGAACAGATCCACAAGAACCCACTCAGCATAGGACAGGAGATCTGCACACACCTCACCAAACCCTCCTTCCCTGAGCTAGGTTACAACACAAAGCCTCTTTACAGTCACTTTCACTTAGATCTGCAAGTTCTCATGCCCCCAATATGCACAGAGCTACTCAATCACATAGATCCAACTACTTACATCACTTGCACTCAGGACAATATAGCACTTAGCACCACATCTCTCTTAGATCTAGTGTTATATCTCTTACATTGTCTAGATATCTATTTATACATTACAAAAGGGGTCAAGGCATGGGTAAACCCATGGCCCAACATCCCATACCTGTTACATAAACCATAAACCCAAAAATTCCCTAAGAAGGGGTTGAGATCCCATGATCTCCACTTCTCCTTGTGCTCCACCTTAGACCAGCCTATCGAAGCCCCAAAACTGGTCAAACATGACCAAGGTTCTCCATAACTTGGTCAAGGGCCAACAAGATGCCAATACTCACCTGTGACTCGTCCCGAGTCACTCTGATCTGGGTAACTTTGCCTCAAATTCCTTGAGCTTGGCTCGAGCTTCTTCGACCTGTTGCTTTTCCAGAGCCTCCTGCTCGATGAACTCTTGAATAACCTTCTCCTTCATAGGTCCTTCCAAGCGTTGTTCCACTATGGTGACCACTTATTCCAGTTCTGCACCTCATCCTTCAATCTCCTCAAAAAGTATGCAAGCTGCATCCTACACTAGATGGAGTCACTGAGTCACTTCCATGACCTTACTTTGGATGGAATGGACTTATTGCTAAACTGTGCATTTTTCTTGGGATCATTTCATCCTCTCGACTGCTGGTAGTGGCTTCAAATACGATTGCACCATTGTTGCTTGCTTCTTGGCCTCCTAAAGTTGTGACTCCAGTGTTCTTAGTCCAGGGTCCTCTGCAAGGCGCTCGTAAGTTTATGCACTTCGATTGTTGAGCTGCTTACATTCTAAGGCCAATGCCTTGATTCTCTGGACTACACTTCGAGAAGTGTCTTCTCTCTAGTCTTACACTTCCTACGGAGTTATTGGCACTTCTTGTAACTCCAGTTCTGCTATCCTTTGTTGGAGATGCTAGATGGCTTCAACAAGCTTCCCTACTTGGATTTCCACTGGGTCTTCTTCCATATATTCTAATCTCGTCACAGAGAGAAGTTCTCTAGTGACTACTTCTTTAACTCCAATCTGATCTACGAACAACTGTTCCTTCTCCTTCTGGATTTGTGCTCTATCCTTTGCAAACTTGGCTTGGATTTCATCTTTTTCCTGTTGCGCAACCCAACGTTGCTTTATGGATTCCTCTTTTTCTTTCTTTAAGGACTTTCTGGCCTTCTCTTTTTCTTCCTAAAAATGAAGAAGGCGAGCTTTGGTTGCATATACTATTCGTTGTAGCTGGGTAGGTTCATCTCCCAACTCTGTTACCTCTGATGACAGGGGCACAGTAGACACTGCACAACTAGAGTAGAGGGATTTTTGTACCCCTTTCAGCTCTGCTTCAATTCTTTCATACATGGTCTCTTGTTTGGATTCATTGCACTATAAGATATCTTCAGAGGTATATGAGACAGTGGCGATGATGAAATCTATGTCATCCATCATGAGCATAGTCTGCATCTGTTGTTTACTAGCTTTGGACTTCTTCCACGATGTAGTTTTCATGGGGAAACCTTTATTTTCTTGGAGGTCTCAACTTCATCAATAGGATCCCTAGGCAGTGTTACTTCACCTTTTTTCTACTTGTCTTCTTCTCTTTTGTCCTCTTCTTTATCTACTTCATCATCACCTCCCCCTCCAGGTGAGTCTAAAGAAGTCTCTTCTAATGCATTGTTCGGCTCCTGCACCTCTTCCTTTTTCTCCCTTCTTATACTATTGGCCGTTGGGTGCATTATACTCTTTGCGAGTGACCACAGGACTTCCGATGAGGTCGGGGTCGAACAGTTCTATCTGGTTGACTGGTATAAGGATCTTTTTAGGCTACTCCTTAGTTATTTCTTCCATGTCATCCTCAGTTAGCTTATAATAAGATTGGATCTCTTCTTTATGTTTATCTCCAGGCCTAGTGATATAAATAAAATGTCTATCTATGCAGAACTTCACAAATGGTATGAACCTATGCAGGGTGTTCAATGTCATACAAGGGAAATACTCAATAGCCCTATTCAACTACAGGTAGTAGGTGTGGAACACCTTGTTTGATTATCATTTTTTCTCCATGTCGCTCGAATACCAGAGCGTGGTGAAATTCGCAGCTAGGGGTTAGAATGGCTCAATCTTAGGGAAGGTCGCTACTTTTGGAATCTCCCAGGAAATGAAGGCAATGAGGATTAGTAGCCAACTAAAATGAAACTCATATCCTTGATCATGAGCTTCGCGACAGTGTTGATCTAAATGGTTGACGAGGTAACTTGCCCAGTTCATTTGTAGTCCTTCAATGCATTTTCCCGCGAGGACAACAACGAACCCTGTGATCTGCATGGGCCTGTTCTTCCTTAATATCTTGACAATGATAAACTGGCAGACTAGGCACATTGTTCCATTCTGAATGGAGGATACCTTGTATCCTCACTTCCCCTTTTCCACATCACCATAGGTATCTTTAATTTTCTGTGCCAGGGTGCGATCTTCAGCCTTCTCTGGATAAAATTCTTGTGGATCTGGTCCTTTCATGCTTAGTCCGGTGATCCAATGGATCAACGTCAGATCTACTGTGATGCATCTGTCCAGCCACAGATAACCACCATGGAAGCAAGACAACAAAAGTTTAACACATGGGTTAACCTCCTGATGCCTTCCAAAGTGTGGTATCTTCATCACGTTCAGGATAGTGGACCTCACGATGTCCATAGTCCACACCTGGGGGATAATCTTTGACTTATTCCCCTTGGTCCTGGTCAAATACTTGTGTGGGGTGAGAATTCCATGATTCTTGCGATCTCCCAAGTTGAACTTACTGATCTTCAATGTCATGATTTGTCCTAACTATGGTCCTACTGCATGTATCCCCTTCAGGAGGTATGCAGTAATCAAGGTGTAGCTGAAGTCTCTCAAGACACTATCACGACTCACCATGCCAGCCAGAGGTGGGATATAATCGGGCATGATAGATGGGATGAGCTTCACATTCTCCAAGTCATCACGATGCTTGGTTCGTTTCTCTTTCTGATCCAGGTGGATATCAGTGGCCACCCACCTTTTCCAGCTGGCTCAAAATAGCTTTCTAGCAATGTTGATAATTTACTATTTTTAGCAGTTTTCAGGTCCTGAACCTCTGGAGCCATTTTGAGGCCCTAAACGACGTTTTTTGGGGTATTTTGCGTCGCAAAATTTCATAATGAAATTTTGTGCAAATGTTGTAGTCCTCGGATAGATCTTTCCAATGGGCTATCATATGCCTAAAACAAAGATTGTATGCAAAAGTTATGACCCCAGGAAGTTGATGTACGAACTTACCCAAACAGGGCCCACATGACTTTTGGCGTTTCATCTCCTAGGGTTAGGTTTTTGGATGTTTAGGGTTTTTGAAACTCCTATTTATTGTAAAAAGGCCTTGAGAGCCTCATTGTAATAATCTTCTTGCGAATGAGCGTAGCCGTTGTTATCCACAATTTTGGTTATCATGATGATGGAATGATGATGGAAAATCAAGCTCTTCACTAAGAATACTTTCCTGAGAAAAGTTACATTTGTCTGCTTCCAGAAAACATACTTTTAAGGGATGTTCGCAGGCTACCTATATATTTTCCTGCGAGAATGTCTGATTCTCGTAGGCTGCATTAAGATGGACTGCCAGGGATTCGCACTGTAACTGACTCTCAGGGTGTGAACATCTTCCAAAAGAAGGAAAAAGATAAAGTTCTCGAGCTTTCTAGAAGGGAATCTTCTAGAAGGATGAGTTGGCTAGCGAATGGTTATCTAAGTACTGGCTTTCCTGATATCTTGGGATCATTTCCTATCCAAGTAACTAATCTATCTTCTCCTATATATTGAAGAGATTGCTCATGGAAAAGGTTAGAATCAAAACAACAAGAGATTGATTGGAGAATTAGTGCAAGATTGTATGAAGGACTGATGCTACAGCAGCTAGAGACACCAGCAAGGTCATCAAAGGTGGTTGATTTTCTTCATGCATGAGCAAGTGTGTGTGTCAGAACTAGGAGCCATCGAAAGGAGATCTACAACATCAAGGCTCAGGTTGTAAGTTTCACTTTCAATCAATATAATACAGTAATATGTCCCTTTCCCATAAAGATGATGTCACTTTATTACATAACTCCTTGATCATATATATAGATTAGCTATTGAATATATTGATTTGCCTTCACTTCGATTGGTTTGTACTGTTGTGATCTGAATGGCACAAGAGCATTGGAGCAAAGCTCAGAACAACAGAGACCCAAGGAAGCATTCATAAGGTATGTCTGTGATCCTTGCCTCTTAGTTCATTCAATAGTCTAGATCTAGGGAAAGTGTATTATTCTGTCCTGTTTTGTTCTAGATCCAGGTGGATCTAGGGAGATCGGTTTGTGTCCGCACTTATGGATTTATCCTGAAAATAAATTGGCGACTCCACTGGGGACCCTATCCCATTTTTGGTGGTTTTTTGTATTTTCTGTGGCCATTTGCTCTGGTTCCATTTTTCTCTTGTCTTGTCAGTCTCTGAGTCCTCAGGATATCCTGAGAGACCTCCTGGGTCTATAAGCCTTTGTCAATTTTTCTTTTACTTTCAAAATTTTTATCATCTTTAGGACTTCTCACACTGCGTTTAACTGTAGCCTGCGAGAACTGGTCAAGTTCGCACTCTTCACATAGGGTCTAGTGCGAACAACTCGCACCTTGCTTTAAGGTGGCCTGCGAGAACACTATCTTCTCGCACTGTGTTCCACTACTTGCCTGTGAGCAAGATTTTTTAAAAATTTTGAATTTGAGTTTTGACTGCTCAGATCAGTTGATTCATCTCTGATTGGCTTATTGGATCATTGATTGATACATCTCTTGCTTTAGTTTGCATGCTTGAACTGTTTTAGGGTTTCAAGGTGTTTCTTGTCTTTTGTAGCTTGACTTACATTTCTTGGCTCTTATTGGCATTTTCATTCTCTCTGACTTCTGGAGTTGAGTGTGTCGGATTGGCTGAGAACCAGTGATTGGTTGAGAGTTAAGTGCTTGGTGTTTCTCACTTGCTTGTTGGTTCGAAAGAACATTTTTCATTGGCATTGAGGAACTCATTGGTTTTCTTTTTGTTTTTACTTTTGTTGAAAGTGTTGGTTGGGTGGTTATCATTTGATTCTTTTTTATTTGATTTTCTTTTCTCGTTAATCAGAGTTCTTCTTGGAAAGTGAACAACAAGTTTTCTTTCAACATTTTGTTTTTTGTATTTCGGAAAACATTGAAAATCAAATTTTTGAGTTTGTTGAAGTATTTGAAAGAGACATATAGAGATTGTTCATTGATATATGATTGTTTGCATTAACATCTGAAAGGAAATTGTGCATTGCATTGTAGTATTGAGTTGATTGGAAAATTTTCTCTCTTTCCCATAAATAGGATTCATGGAATGAAACGAGTCATATTTCATCATTGTCCTTGCATTATTTGGGTTAGAGTCACACAACATGAGTTTCACTTCTATTACCTTTGAGTAAACAACAACTCTTAAAAACATTGCGTAATTTTAAAAATTTATCTAGTAACTTTTTTCTAGGGCTCTTTTACACCAACATTTAGCTAGGCTAGTGCTTTGGAGTAGGAAGAGAGATACACTCTCCAAAATCTCAAAAACACACAATAGCATATTGAGTTAGGGAGTGTTAAATTCCATTTGCAGCATATTGTCATGGGAAGCCCTTCTAACACAAGGGTCAAGCACTAGGTCGCATTGGTGTTGGCAGAGTTACTAACCCTGCTTTGTTGACATCGGTGTAGAGATTACACGTATTACGGGGATCACTCTGAGGTATACCCACAATTATGAGTGGAAGCCTTTGAGTTGATTTCGGGCTTGATACCCTGCCCTTGCGTGTGGATCGGACTGACGACTGTTCCCCAAGGATTTACTGTTGTTGGTGGTGACCTTAGTTGCCTATCTCTCTAGGTTCTTACCTAAGGTGAATGTGGAGGGGAAAGTCTTCACAGTACCTGGAATTGACATTGATCAAACTCACTCGGGCTCCTTGGAGGGTATACCCATGATTATGTGTGGGAGCTTGCACCAAGGTGTAATTCTGTTAAGCAGGTTGTCAATGTAACTTTTCCACCCTAGCCCCGCCCCTTCTCATCTCGTTGTTGCGACGTTGGATTTCATCACCAACTAGTGGCTTCGATATTAGAAGGTATTGTTTACTTGGTGATTGCTTCTAGATTTTGTTTTCTAGTGTGTGTTGTTTGTTTCTCGAAGTTGACCATAGGATTTTCTTCACGGAGCTTGTCATTCATTTACGATTGCTCCCCCATGATGTTCACGTAGAATGCAAGGTTTATCTCTGGAACATCCGGACGCTTCACAACCCTTGCATACAGCAACACCTGTGGGTACCCCTGAGGGCTCTCCTCGTCAGAGTGAACTCCCAGTTGTTACTCCACGGTCCTTACATTGTTTGCAAAGTGTTGAAAAAAGGAGTGTATGAGCTAGTTGATTATGATGGTATACCTTTGAGTGAACCCAGGAATGGGTTGTACTTGAAGAAGTACTATGCATAAGTTTTTGTGCAGAAGTACTTGTATTTTATGTATCATACTTTGTGTGTGTTACTTTTAGTTTTCTTTTGACGTTATTTGGTCTCTCCCCTTACGTGACGTTGTGTTTGATTGTCAGATGTCGGAGTATTCGCTACCTTATATTGGCTTCGCTGATGGTGCTAGCCGTAGTACTCAGAACCTAGCTTCCACTGCATGGGCAATCTATGCCCCAACAAATGAGCTTATATCTTTACGAGGTGTATGTCTTGGACGTGCAACCAACAACATCGTAGAGTATAGCACCGTTATTGAATTATTGGTTGATGCTATCTCCTGAGGAATTCATCATTTGGTTGTGCGACTTGACTCACAGCTGGTAGTGCTACAACTAAGTAATATCTATTCTATTCGAAGTCCTACTTTGTTAAGGGTATATTTGCGGATTCGCCTCTTGGAATGATATTTTGATCACATTGAATATCAGCATATTCCTAGACATCTTAATACATTAACAGATGCTTTAGCTAATTATGTTTGGACAAACATTTGAACAATTTATAAATCAAACACATCACAAGTCACACAATGTAAAGTAAACATGTAGAAGCCGTATGTATATATATAACGATCAAAAGAGTTTGTTTTTACAAAATGTTTGTCCAAAGACCAAAATATCAAAAATTGAATCTTATAGCTTCTACATGGTAATGTCACATATGACGTTCATGGTAACACACTACAACCCTAGCTACTCTGCTAAGAAGTCAACCCATAGCTGCGGAAACTCCTACAGTGTGATGTTGATCGCGTCATGGAATTTCCTCTAGAGTCATATCTGGAATATCAGCTATCAAGCCCTCTAAATTCTGCTCCACCGTCAGATAATCCTTGACGTACTGTGGTACTGCTACCGCTGCCTCTCCTCGTCGCTGGATAGGAGAAGAGCCGGAAGGTCTATATGCTCCAATATCTGTGTCATCGACAATGTTTTGGGTTAGTCTTTGGATAAATTTATAAAACAAAAACATTTAATATGATAAAAATTCAAAAAAAAAATTTAAAAAGAGAAAATTTGTGTTTTTCTTACCGAGGTCTCTCCACTGAGAATCCTCAGGTAGTGCTAGATCTAGATCTCCACGGAAATCCAACCCAGCGTAGGCATAGTTTTCCACCATCAGCATCTGGTTTTGCAACCAGTCAAAGAATATATCGTCATATTTGATGATTGGTCCTGCCACATGTCTGGCCATGAGCCTACACCATCGAAGCATCCTTGGATCTCTTAGACCAGGAAGGTCCCACTCAGCCTGTAGATGAAACACAGGAACCCTCTCTAGGAATAAGGACACTAACAAAGAACCATATCCAAACTGTTTCAGATCTCCTCGCCTGTACTTAGTCAATTGTTTCTTGATATTGTGCAATACTGCATCAACCCAGTTGAATACTCGGGGCTCAGTACACTCGATGGCATACTGGAAATAGCTCTACAAAGACATGTGTGGAGTGGCACTTCCGACCATCCGAGCAATGGTAAAGAGAATAGTGCGGAAAGTCAAGTCAGTTACCCCCCAAATTGCCACTTTCCCTTTCTTTATTTCGGCCTCAGGTACGCAGTACTGGTTGCAATATTCGTTCATTTTCAACCCACCTGCTCTGCTGCCGGTCAAAATGACATAGGACCCACACCTGGATAATATGGTCAATAAATAGATGTCCTCGATGTCAATAGCCAATGTATGAGCCCCCACAATGAAAACTTGTTGGTCCGGATCCCACATTCGGACTAGATACTCCAACAAACGGACTTGGGCTCTCATACCCAGGATACGGAAATATTTTAAGAAACCATAGTCTCTTAGTGTAGCTATGGTGGGAGGATGGTTTTTGGCATTGGCGTTATCCTCGTCGTGCTCTCATTCCTGCCACTCGAGCACCATGATTGTAGCTATTTACCTGCATAAGAAACATACAAACATGGTTAATAATCTTATTCATGAAATAAATTCTTTCTATTGGCTAAACGTTGCACAAATTTTTGGATTCTGCACTGTTCGCAGGTGACCTACTATGTACAGTAAGAACTTCTCACAGGTGGCTTAAGGCCCACCTGCGAGAAAGAGTCATTCTCGTAGGTCCCGCATGGGCCACCTGCGAGAATGCCTCCATGTGAATAGGGTTCAAAAAACTAATTCAAAACTGAACTTTTTACCAATGAAATTGAATTTTTAAACCATGAAAAGATAAGGAATGAAGAACTTACCAAAATGTTGCTGACGGCTCGTCAAATGATCACCCGTAGCTCCTAGAAATCGACACCGAATGCAGAGGGTAAAATGAGGGTTTTTTGGAACTCAATGGTAAAAGTGTGAAATGGTATGGTAAATTTGTTTATTCACTCATTTTAATTACTTTTTACTATATAAAATGTGGGTTTTTTCATGTTTATTTATTATTTAAACCTAATCACTAATGTGCAAATGAGAAAAATGACTTGCAGGGGCGAAACATGGATAATTATGAACATAATTTTTCTGGTGTGGTGTGATTTTGATTGTTTGTTATGGTTTTTACTTAAAACCTCGAATGCCTTTTTTCCGTTCTTGCGGTTGTAAAAAACATAAGAATGTGATCGAGCATTGTTTTATCACTTTTTCGGGATCGTTGTGGTTACACGAAAAAGGAACCCCCCTGGAGTTCTCTTTAAGCTCTTTTGAGACTCTCTAAACATGAAAAGATTGTCGAGCGATCTTTCTATTTTCATGCTCGCTAAATTATTTGAAGTATGCGTCTTTCGAGCGATAGTTTAACCCTTTTTCGGTCTCGTTGGACTACTGTACAAAAAAGGAACTGAGAGATTTCTCTTTTAAGTGTTTTTCCAAACTCTATAATCTTGAAAAACCTTCGAGTTTACTATCTCTGGACTCGTTAAATAAACATTGACAGACCCGTAATGGGACCGAACCACTCCTTCCTAGGGTTCGTTAAAAATACTCCGAGGG
>ML777278.1:2135391-2160870 GCA_009831015.1 Picea engelmannii | reverse complement strand
TGTGATCCTCTTCAAGCTTGCGTAAAAATAAAGAGGTACTTGCCAGAAATGGTGGGGGAAAATTTGGGAAAGGGATATGTTTCATCTTTGTATTGATTGGCAGTAAGTGTCGCTCTTGAACATGACACCCCCTATTCATCATTGAAGTTGGTTTGGGAAATCCATCTGTCTCTTATTTGATCTGATTACAAGGATATTCCATGTGTCGTATTTGAGTCAATGCTTCCAAATCATTGGTCGTGTCATTTATATGTTCAAGAGAAGTCCATTCAAAACCTATATTGAGTCGGCCATCTGCAGTTATCCATTCACTCCATGTCAGCCTTCCCTGTGTCCAAAGTCCAATTTCCACATGCTCTGTTTCACCTTCAAACTCTGTTACTCATTTCGTGTCATTGATGGGGGATACATCAAGGCCCTCCCGTGACGAGTTTTGTTCCGTCGACTTCAACACATTATCTGGAATCAAGACTTAGAAATTATTTAGTACCTTGAAGCTTGCATGCCTCAATGGCAAGTTTCTCTCTTTCAACAGTGGGTTTACATCATTGACCCCTGATCGATAGATTCCATCGAGTGTTCGACATCAACTCATTTATTCATAGTCGATGGATTGTACTATAGTACCTTGGGAGTCATTAACATCAATGGTGATTTTCCTCGCACTTGTTAATGGTTACATCAATGACCGGTAATCAAGTGGTTTCTACCATGTTCGACTTCGACACATGTAATCACATGGTTAGATTCGTACTTCGGGCGACGAGATTGAAGACCCTGGATATTGTCTTTGTGATCCAGGTTGTGATGGAGTATGTATAATTTTTGACACATAGATCCACTGTGTATGTTTCGTGGCTATGTCATCTTGCGTTAAAACTTTGTCGCATAGATCCACAGTGTATTCAGGTGGCTATGCTATATTATGACAGCATGGATCCACAGTGTATGATTGGTGGCCATGACCTTTGCTTATGATGTCATCAGTCTATGATTTGAGTATGGGAATGCCTACCTCAGAAATTGGTATACATGATATTCTGCTGATGCTTGGATGTTTGTAGGTTTCCGATTAGATGTGCTCTTGGTTCTTGACACACACATGCAGTTTACAAAGTCTATCGACTGTCACTGGTTCCACTCTCAGACTTTGAGGGGCATTCTGTTATTCACAATTTTGGTTATCATGATGATGGAATGATGATGGAAAATCAAGCTCTTCACTAAGAATACTTTCTTGAGAAAAGTTACATTTGTTTGCTTCCAGAAAACATACTTTTAAGGGATGTTTGCAGGCTACCTATATATTTGCCTGCGAGAATGCATGATTCTCACAGGATGCATTAAGATGGACTGTGAGGGGTTCGCACTATAACTAACTCTCAGGGTGTGAACATCTTCCAAAATAAGGAAAAAGATAAATTTCTCGAGCTTTCTAGAAGGGAATCTTCTAGAAGGATGAGTTGGCTAGCGAATGGTTATCTAAGTACTGGTTTTCCTGATATCTTGGGATCATTTCCTATCCAAGTAACTAATCTATCTTCTCCTATATATTGAATATATTTCTCATGGAAAAGGTTAGAAGAAAACTAGCAAGAGATTGATTGGAGAATTAGTGCAAGATTGTATGAAGGACTAATGCTACAGCAGCTAGAGACACCAGCAAGGTCATCAAAGGTGGTTGATTTTCTTCATGCATGAGAAAGTGTGTGTGTCAGAACTAGGAGCCATCAAAAGGAGATCTACAACATCAAGGCTCAGTTTTTAAGTTTCACTTTCAATCAATATAATATAGTAATATGTCCCTTTCCCATAAAGATGATGTCACTTTATTACATAACTCCTTGATCATATGTATAGATTAGCTATTGAATATATTGATCTGCCTTCACTTCGATTGGTTTGTACTGTTGTGATCTGAAAAACACAAGAGCGTTGGAGCAAATCTTGGAACAACAGAGACCCAAGGAAGCGCTCATAAGGTATGTCCGTGATCCTTGCCTCTTATTTCATTCAATAGTCTAGATCTATGGAAAGTGTATTATTCTGTCCTGTTTTGTTCTAAATCCAGGTGGATCTAGGGAGATCGGTTTGTGTATGCACTTACAAATTTATCCTGAAACATGCGTCACATATCTTCTCAGAGATAAGCCGCCACCATTCCAACAAATTTGTTTTCCGCTGCATTTTACAGTTTCAACTTATTTCCTTATTGAATAGAAAACCAGTTTTACTGTATCTTTGTTATTCTGTGTTAAGCATCTGGTAATAATCTGTCGTAATTTCATTCTGCTCATAAAATCTGGATCAGTGGTATCAGAGCGGTATTCTCCTTGTAGTCTTAATGCATGTCCCCAACGAGGTCAGAGTACAAAGATTTGGGTCTTGAGCTTGTTTCTCTTGAGGACAAAATATCTCGCACACCCAAGCGACCTCTCATGGAAGGAAAAAAGAAAGATGACGGGATAGGAGATCCTTTCAAACTATTTATTGAGGAATCCCTCATGCAACAGAGGAATGAGATGATGGATACTTTTGTGCAAATCCTTCGGCGACTACCAACAGGCGATGCATCTTCTTCGAGCAGAGGCACCGCCTCCTTCAAGGTACAAATAAAATTTGATATTCCTATGTTTGAAGGTCAGATAGATGAAGATGTTGTAGACAAGTGGTTGAATCTACTAGAAGGGTATTTCTATGTCCATAACTTTTCGAATGGAGAAAAGATTACTTTTGTGCTCCTTAAATCCATTCCCCATGTCAAAGATTGGTGGGAAACTTTTTGTGAGCAAAAGGAAACAGAGGAACCTTCATTATTTACAGTCACAACCACCTGGGAATCCTTCAGGGATGCTATTAAGGAACAATACTACCCTGTCGGAAGTTATGATGACTTGTATACCAAGTGGACCACACTGCGGCAAGAAAGAGACCAAGCAGTGCCAGATTTCACAAATATATTGCATACCTTGTGCACCAAGTTGGGTATCAAATATTCGAAGAGACATATGGTGCTAAAGTATCATGGTGCTCTACATAGATACATCCATACTGAAATGGAATTTCTGGACATCTCATCCTTGGGCGCGGCCTATCGATATGCTGTCAAAATTGAGCAGAAGCTCAAACAAAAGACACAACAATTTGGGTCAGGTAACCCCTCACAACAAAAACCAGGAAAGGGCAGCCCCAACCCATAGAACAAAGGAAAAAACAAATATGCACAGTATCAGGACAACCAGTCCAAGCCACAAGAAAAGAAGGACACTGGAAAGACAAAGAAAGATACCGGGAAGTGGTGCGACCTCCATAAGAGCCCTTGGCATAACACTGCTGACTGTCGCTCAAAGCAGACACTAGTGGATGAAGTGAAAGCCTCTGAATCATATGCGGGTTTTGACTCTGAGTCAGAACTAGAAAGGGGAAGAAGGATCATTGATGTGCTACCCAATGCCATTTTTGCTACCACCAAGCTCCAGTGTGGTGAACCAGACGAGCCAGAAGAAGGAGAGCGCCTCTTCCATTCCCAGATGTGGGTAAAATGCATCCCACTGCACTTCATTATTGATAGTGGTAGCCAGAAGAACCTCATCTCAGCAAAGTTCATCAAGCGGCTGGCCCTACCGACAATGCCGCACCCACAACCCTACACCATTTGATGGCTCCGCCAACGAAGTGATCTTCGCGTCAGCCAACAGTGTCGACTGTCATACAGCATCAAGCCCTTCAAAGATGATGTATTGTGTGATGTTTCTCCTCTCAAAGTTTGTGATGTTCTTTTGGGCCAAACTTATTTATGGAAATGTCATTCTATATATGAGTCTAGGCCTCGTAGTGTTATTATTACTTTGAACAGGAAATTGTACAGGATACCCGAAGATGTCCCACCTAGTGTTGTTTCCTTGATCTCTGCTAAGAAATGCAGGAAGGTCATCTCTCAGACGGGGAAGTTTTCCTTCTTCATGATCCGCTCTCAGAATGAGAGAAAAATCACAGCCACATCCAGGATCTCTGCGGCTGACCTCTCCACACAACAGAAGCAAGTAGATAAGGTTGTGGAAGAATACTCTGATATCTTCTCCTTGCCTACTGGGGTACCTCTGCACTGCCAGGTCAAGCACCCCATCGATATGACCCCCGACGCACCGTTGCCCAATGGGCTAGTCTATCATCGCTCTCTGTTAGAGAATGAGGAGATCAAGTGACAGATCCAAGAATTTCTCCACAAGGGGCACATCCATCCTAGCTCATCACCTTGTGGGAGCCCAATCATGCTAGTACAGAAGAAAGATGGAACCTGGCGACTTTGCATTGATTATTGGGCTCTGAATAAAATCACAGTCAGAAATCGGTACCCGATTCCCTGAATCGACGACCTCCTTGATCAACTCATGGGGGCCAAATATTTCAGTAAGATTGATCTGAAGTTTGGCTACCACCAGGTCCCGATAGAACAATCAGATGTATGGAAGACCACCTTCAAGTCAAAGGAAGGCCTTTTTGAATGGTTGGTCATGCCCTTTGGTCTGACAAATGCTCCAACCACTTTCATGAGGATGATGGACAACATCCTGCGACCATTCACCAATACTTTGTAGTGGGGTATCTTGATGACATTCTCATTTACAGCAAGACTTGGGCCGAACACTTGCAGCATATTCAACAGGTTCTGCACACCCTATGGCAACACAAGCTATATTCCAACTTGGAAAAATTCTCCTTCAGCATGGACAGGGTCCATTACCTAGGCTACATCATTGATCAACATGGCGTACATGTGGATCCAGCCAAGATCCAAGTCATCCATGACTGGCCAGCCCCAACCACACTCACTGAGCTTTGGAGATTTTTGGGCCTTGCCAATTTCTACCGCAGGTTTGTGTTGGGATTCTCCCATATTGCATGGGCCCTCAGCCAAATAACCAGGGGTGGTGGTAAGGAAAACTTTGCATGGGGCCAGCCACAAAAAAAATCATTCGATGATTTGAAGTAGCGCTTGTGCTCAGCCCCAGTACTTTCACTAAAAAACCTACAACATCCCTTTGAGATTGAGACTGATGCTTTAAACTATGCTGTGGGTGCCATTCTCACACAGCACAACCACCTCGTGGCCTATCATAGTGAAACACTATCAGATGTTGTCCGTAAGTACCCTACTTACGACAAAGAAATGTAATCCATTGTGCAAGCCTTCCGCTAGTGGAGACATTACATTCTTGGGAGGGAGACAGTCATCCACACTGATCGTAAGCCACTGTAGTTCATGCAGACACAAGGAAAATTGCAGAATGACCGCCATCAAAAGTGGTCCACATACTTGTAGCAATTCCACCTCAACATCAAGTATAAAACAAGAAGCACCAACTGTGTCGCCGATTGCCTCAACAGACCACCAGTCGTTTCACTCACCACAGTGCTAGACTCCTATGGCCATGAGACCTTCAGATGGCCCCAACTCTATGAGATAGACCCGGACTTCGCCACCACCTACCAAATGTTGGGTGTAAAGACAGTTGTCAATAATTTCCATCTTTAGGATGGGTTGTTGTGTCGTCTGGGCCATATATGTGTTCCCTCAAGTGAGTGAGCGAAGATGATCTGGGAAGCCCACTACAGTCGGGTGGCAGGACACTTCGACATGAAAAAGACAGTGGCAATGCTACAAAAACATTTCTACTGGCCGAAACTTTGATAGAAGGTCAGCAAGTATATAAGGTCTTGCACTTCTTGCACTATTTCCAAACCAACCACTAAGAAACAGGGCCTGTACACCCCTCTTCCAACTCCTGAAAGACCATGGGAATCCATCTCAATGGACTACATGTCGGGCCTCCCCTCCACCAACTGGGTAAATGACTGTGTTTTTGTGGTTGTCGATCGCTTTTCTAAGATGGCGATTCTGGTTGCTTGCAAGAAGAGCATCACAATAGAAGCCACTGCCAAGCTCTTCTTTGAACACATCTAGGTACATTTTGGAATCCCACAAACCATTATCTCAGATCGGGATAGTTGATTTCTCAGCACATTCTGGTCGAGCCTCTGGTCACTGCTGGATACCAAGCTCACCAAATCCATGGCCTTCCACCCCCAGACAGATGGCCAAACCGAGGTCATAAATCGAATGATCATGCATATCCTATGCATGTATAATTCCAAGCACCCCTACACATGGGATGAGAGTCTTCCCTATGTCCAACATAGCTACAACTGAGCCCTACATAGCTCAATCGACCACAGCCCCTTTCAGGTGGGGTTGGGATTCCAACCATTGGGTCCCATAGATGTTGCAATTCCCCTTGCGGTCACCTTGACCGACTCCTCTCCTGCTCCAACTGAGGCTAACAAAGCCACCCGATTCATTGAGAGGATCCAACACATCCACGAACAGGTTCAGGATATCCTACAGAAGTCTAATGACAAGTACAAGCAGCTCCATGATCAACATCGGGTTCCACATAAGTTTCAAGTGGGCGACAAAGTTTGGTTGCACTTGCAGAAAAAATGCCTTATAGGACCCCATCGAAAGCTTCACCCACTCTGATATGGGTCGTACACCATCACCAAGGCTATGGGGGATAATGATTTTGCACTCAACATTCCTCCTTTCCTTGGCTTGCACCCAGTGTTCAACGTGGACCTGCTTCGGCCTTATTTCCCACCATTATTGGACACCTCAGACATAGAAGAACAACTGACACCAACAGAGCTCAACCTAGAATTCATACAATAGGCATCCAGTCATCATATTGTGGACACATAGATAAAGGGCACTCGACAACAAAGGATCTATCTTTATCGAGTCATCAAAGCAGGGCATCTCCTGCACCAAGGCAAGTGGCTCACTCAGGGCCAAATTCAGCAGAAATTTCCTCATCTGATGGGGGAACTCAACGCAATGGAGACCATTTCTTCCTAAGGATGGAGGATTGATCCAGGTGGATATCGGTGGCCACCCACCTTTTCCAGCTGGCTCAAAATAGCTTTCTAGCAATTTTGATAATTTACTATTTTTAGCAGTTTTTCGGGTCCTGAACTTCTGGAGCCGTTTTGAGTCCCTAAACGATGGTTTTTGGGGTGCGGTTGCAAAATTTCATCATGTAATTTTGTGAAAATGTTGTAGTCCCTGGATATATCTTTCCAATGGGCTATCATACGCCTAAAACGAAGATCGTATGCAAAACTTACAACCCCGGGAAGTTGATGTACAAACTTACCCAAACGGGCCCCACATGACTTTTGACGCTTCATCTCCTAGGGTTAGGTTTTTGGATGTTTAGGGTTTTTGAAACTCCTGTTTATTGTAAAAAGGCCTTGAGAGCCTCATTTTAATCATCTTCTTATGAATGAGCGTAGCCGTCACATCTCTTCTCAGAGATAAGCCGCCACCATTCCAACAAATTTGTTTTCCGCTGCATTTTACAGTTTCAACTTATTTCCTTATTGAAATGAAAACCAATTTTACTGTATCTTTTTTATTCTGTGTTAAGCATCTGGTAATAATATGTAGTCATTTCATTCTACTCATAAAATTTGGATCACTATCGTAGTTCAGGATGGTCCAGATCCAAGAGAAGTCGACGGGGATGGTTGCACTCCTCTCGGAGGCTTGGACTCCTGTGGACATGACCTTCTCATCCATGAGTTCTATGAGGATCTCTTTGACATATTTCTCTACTTCGTTGAAGTCACCTGACATGCACGCTCGAGATCTGGTATCTCAGGTTGGTGATCAAATACTTGATGTAACAGAATGGGTGGCGAGTTCTCAAATAGGTACAACGTGAAAGAAACTTGTTCTCTATGGGATCAGATAATTACAATTGGAAAAAGTTTTCTCAGTGCAACGCTCGACAGGATAAATATACAATGTCATAATGAACTCCAATGGGCATGAACACCTCAATCAATGCAATCGATCCATTATGGCACAGTCCCAATGGCCTAATGGCGATCTTTCTGGCCATAATTGTGGTTCGAGCCATTCTGGAGCATCAAGATAATGGTCGGGATGCCTCCAATGGTCATATTGCTTCACCATGGCAAAGTGCCAATCTACGTTGTTCTGATATCCTGACGAAGTTTCAGTTCTGCAAACCTTCCTTATGTGAAGTCCTCCCTGAAATTTCCTGTAATTTTTCTAACTTTGCTTTCTTCTTGTTGAGATTTCTGGCTTTCTTTCCTGTAATATTAGTCAATGCTTTCCTCTTTCTATTATTGTTCTTATCTCCTCTTGGCATAGTAAGTTTTCACCGCTGCGGGTCATTCAAGGGTTCTAAGGGTAATACTTAATATTTTTCTCGAGTAGGTTCTCTACTCTCTTGTACATACAGGTGTTTCAAGTCTTCCTGTTTTCTTTTAGCTTCGACATCCAGATCTATGGTCCTCAGTAGCTTCGACTAGTCCTCTTGTTCTTCCAGTAAGTGTGTTATTCTACTAGCCATGAAATCTCTTAGTTCTTGTTTTTTTTGTTCTATATCCTCCTCTTCTTTTTTCCTTCATATCCCATCTTTCTCAACCCAAGTTTTCCTAGAAAAATAGAAAATGGGGCACTGTTCTCAACAAATTTAATGATCTCAAATTCTTCTTCTGTCAAAGTTCCATGAGCACTCATAGATATCTGGGTAATTGTTCCACATACGGTTATCATCTTCCCTTTAAACAATCCTATTCCTCCAAATGAAGGAACCATAGCAGGTTTTCCCAAAATTTCCTAAGTTCTTTCTGTCATGATATTCACCTGTGTTTCCTCATCTAGAAAATAGTCTATGTTGAAGTCTCCTATTCTTATTTCTATGCATTCTTTCTCGTTTAAGATATATGATAAGTTGATATCTCCGTGATCAGTCAGGGTTTCTTTCATCTGTAATAATACAGTCTCTGATTCTTTCTGGGGTTCAATCATATCCTTAGTTTCTTGGCATGTCTCATGGTTTTCTTGTCTCATATTCATCTTTTCAACTTTAGCAATCATTCTAGGGAAATCAAAAACTTCATGGTCCATATCTTTATAGAAAAGACAACTAGGACCTCTACCAGGGAATTCCTTAGCAATATGTCCCAGTCTTCTGCAACTATAGAAAAGATTTAATCCTCTCTTTCTTTTAAATGACTCCCAACATTTCATGTATTGCACACTAGGATCATAGTAACTAACTTGAAAAAAAGTATTTCTAGGATCCTACATCCATTTTTTAGTCCAAACATTCTTTCTATGCATAGTAATAACATATCTTTCACTATTCTTATTAGATCTACTAATATCCAATCTTCTTTCTTCTAGTTGTGCCCTAGTTTTCAGACTAGGACAAAATATATTAGACATACCAAGATCCATTCTTTTGAAAAAAATATATTCACTTATATCACCTTTCTCATAGCACAAAGCTTTAAGATCTTACCTCTTTTCTTCAGATCTGATTCCGTTCTTAGCATAGAGCTTCATAGTCAAGTAGAATACTGCGCACTAAAGAAATAGATCTACACACAAAGATTTATTTTCTTCAGTTCCCAACAATCATAGCTTTAGGTCCCGACAATAGAACCATTTGTTGGCACAAGGGTAGACCCAGGGTTCAACGCTTCAATAGCGCACCAAAAAAACCCTAACTACCGGCGCTTTCGAAAACACCTATGAAGCAAATGAAGTCTCACCCGAGGTAGAGGTAGGGGTGGTTGCATGACTCAATTGTATACAACCTAGCTGGGACACAGATCCATGATTATAATACTTAACAAAGTACTTAGCAGTTAACATTCATCAGTATTTAACCCTTAGTCACATCGTACGAGAAAACCCTAATTACAACACAATGCAGTATTCAACAAGATCTAACACATCCAAGCACTTATCATATATAAATAGATCTGATCTAGTATTCATTCACATTACCAAGCACTAAGCTATTATATCAGGTGCATCTAACATATATCACTGCACTAAGAATAAATCACATCAATGGCATAACAACTATAATGCACAAAGAAACCACAACACATGATATACATGGTTCACCCCAGTGTGGGGCTAAGTCCACCAACTCTTCTCTTCTTTATTGTCTTCTTTCAATCTTCTACAAGAACAGAGCCACAAGAACCCACTCTGCATAGGACAGGATATCTTCATGCACATCGCCAGACCCTCCTTCCCCAAGCTAGGTTACAACACAAATCCTATTTACAGACACTTTCACTTATCTCTGCAAGTTCTCATGCACACAATATTCACAGAGCTACTCAATCACATAGATCCAACTACTTACATCACTTGCACTCAGCAAAATATATCACTTAGCACCATGTCTCTCTTAGATCTAGTGTTATATCTCTTACATCGTCTAGATATCTATTTATACATTACAAAAGGGTCCAAGGCATGGTTAAACCCATGGGCCGACATCCCATACCCGTTACATAAACCCTAAACCCAAACTACCCAAGAAGGGGTCTAGATCCTGCGATCTCCGCTTCACTTTGCGCTCCACCTTCGACCAACTTGTCGACTTCCCAAAAATAATCAAACGTGACCAAGTTTCTCCATAAATTATTCAAGGGCCAACAATATTAATATCAATATATCTTATTAGATTATGTGTGGTCCAAATGTAAAGCATCTTCCAATTTGTAGGGTGTTTTTCGGTTCGCAAATTTCGTTGAAACCCATAAGCAATAGAAAGAAAAATAATAATAATCAACATATATATATATATATATATATGAAATAACATTTTTATATGCAAGGATATTATCAAATAGAAGAAGTTGTAATATATGCACAATATTGAACAGGAACATGATGTCAACACTTGAGTTGCCTTGTTGAAATAGTCATTAATTCATTCTATTTACTGGATCCCAAAGAATGAAAGCAGGACAGGTCCACCCATTTATTTCTTAAGTATAGGGTGGGTGCCACATAACTATGTCCTATCACAAATTATTCTTCCATGTAAAATGTAAGGAGTGAATAGAGTATCTTTTATTTATATCGAAGTGTCGGGCAACAGAAAAAAAGTTTGTCGTGCATGTTTAACCACGGATCAAAGAGCATCTTAAATTCTTGTAGAAAGAGGTTGAATTCATATATCAATATCTATATAGGCAAATGAGTCAATTTAAAAAATAAAATACAAAATAAAATAAAAAACAATATCAGACCTTGGAAAACACCATACAAAAACCTCAAATATTCTATATTCAAATAAACTGGGTTATAAAATACAACTGAGATTATTTCCCAAAATAGTTGTCTTGAAATATTTCAATAGATATTCTCTGAAATTTAAATGTGTTTTCCATAATGAATGTGATTGGGGCTCCCGCAGACAAAAAAGAAAAAAAAATGTACAAGAATCAAGCCTGTAGACAATCTTTTATAGATTTCAACTTGATCATCAAATGCTTGCTTGGTTAAAAACAACAAGTTGAATATCAATTTCGAGTCTTGGACTTCATTGGTGCTTCCAGCTAGATCTATCCTAGCTTCTTGAATAGTTTTTCTCTTCTAGATATGGCCTGCCTACATTAGCTTTTTATTCAACATTCCATACTTTGCTAAGTGTTAATTTCCCTATATCATCGAAAACTTGGGGTTTAAGGTACCTTCCTTGTAATTTTCCTGGTCATCGACACCTGAGAAAAATTAGAGATGCAATTCAAAGAAGAGGGAGTGGTTTTATGTGACATTAGTTGGGGGGGGGGAATCTCGTTAGCCAACAAAAGCTGAGACAAAAACAAATTCAAGTATGTTGTGACTGGTATTCTCCTTGTATTTGATCATTTGTTTCATTGAAAGGCATGCATGAATATTTGTATTTTGAATTTCTTTGTTTTATTGTTGTAAATTGGAAGGGACGTTCAAGTCACCTGCAAAATGCTCCTCTGTTGAAGTATATAACTTCTTACTACAACACAGATTTGGTAAGTGTATCAAATGCTACAAATCACACCATAATATATCTTTCTTCATAAGGGTGGCAGACATCGTGGATCACAAAATGATTTGGAATATTCAGAAGCGACACCAAATATTACTCCATGCCCGAATATACTCAGAAGGAAATCATAAATTTGGATCCTCATGAAGGTGAGAAACTGTATGCGTGTTTGAATCAACATTCTAAAATTACTGAACCTTTTATGACAAAGTTGTAATAGAATTGACATACATCCAACTTCTATCTCAAACATTGTTGAGCGACCTCTGGATGGAGTAACAGACTCGATGTAAAATCAACTTTTGATCACTATTGGTACTAATTTCAAGTGTAACAAGTCGTGACCCCACTCTCTAGGTAGATTCAACTTCAAGCATCCACACTGGTGGTGACTCTAGGCTCCAGATAACTTTAGCTTTGGACATCGACACTGGCGGTGGAAATGGGAAAAATTCCATTGACTGTAGGGTGGTAATACGGTGAACAAGCAGGCATGTCCTTGTCAAAGCAATTAGACTGCAGGATTTTCAGACTTGCAAAGAGCATTGACTTTAGTGTTTCTTTGTGATGACAATTACAATATTGTTGTGAGTCCATAAGTATTTGGAGGTTGGGTCTCATGTGCGATGATGACCTCAACATTAGGTACATGTCAAACATCTATTATGTGAAATTGTGGTGTTAATTCGATTTCCATAGTTGACGACGGCTCGATTTTATTGGCACAAGAAATATTAATTGTATGATTAATTAACATCCTTGAAGGACGTGAATCCTAAACAATGCCTGAAACTTTTCAAACAACCATGTGTTAAAAAAATACATTGTTTTATATTTTAAGAAACAAAAAATTGTGTTTTCTATGTCTAACATTAGGTTTCACACGTAAACCTTTTTAATTTAACAAAAAATAATATATAGTCAACTCAGATCGTCGGAAGCGATGAAATTACCTAGAGCTAGTTTATTTCCATCATGTTGGTTGGGATAGAAGGATCCACCACCAGGAAAAAGAAAGAAGGTAGAAATAAAATTACCTATGCAAACACAAGCTGGTGATGGAAGCACTCTATGACCAGGAAGGCACTCTGTCCTTATCGATCTGTGATCCTGATGAACAAATCGAGAGGCGCTTGTGGTGAGGCCATGGTGATTTATTTGATCCAGACAAGGAAATACTTCAAGCATCAAGAAATTTCCATCTTTTTTCAAATATCAGATCTACTGCAACATAAGAAATGCATTCTCCTTATTCAAAGCAAGGGAAACAACAAGAAGATTGATATTTAGTGGAAACAACTCTAGAATATCCTACTACATCAAGGTCTCTTATAAAGAATGAAACAAAATTATTACATGAAGGTGGTAGTAAAAGGTGATCTTTAGAAAATAAATCATTACCTTAACACATCAAACTTCTTGCAGGAGGTGGTAGTATAAAGTAATATTCAGAAAGTGTTGCAAAGTCCATAATCCAAAATTCCTTCCCATTAACTTTTCCCAATTACATGTTGATGCAACCATCAGAAACTTTTGAGAGCCTCGTTCCCTATTTATATACCCACCTTTGACTACCAGGAGAATATTATTGCAAAGATCGGCAAGCTCTTTGACCCAGATGCAATCATATGCATAGGAATAGTGAAACAAATGTGTGGTACCAATAAAAATTTGATTGTATGTGGAGTCTATTACTATATCCAGAGGCCAGCGAACAAACTTTGACAAAGAATTTGACTTTCTGTCAAGTCTGTTACCACACCCAGAAGTAGCTCAATAAACTTTTAAATAGAAACTTATGTAATTTTAGGATGTTGATTCAACCACCCATACAGTTTCTCACATTTGTGAGGATCCAAATTTATAATTTCCTTCTGAGTATATTCACGCATGGATTAAAATTTGGTGTCATTTCCAAATATTCTATACCATTTTTCAAGCCACGTTATGTGCGACTCCTCTGATGAAAGATAAATTCTTGTGTGGTTTGCATGATTTGATACACTTGCCAAATCTGTGTTGTTGGAAGAATATATATACTTCAACAAAGGAACATTTTCCAGGTGACTTGAAAGTCCCTTCCAATTTCCAATAACAAAACAAAGAAGTTCAACATATAAATCTCCAGGAAGTCCTTTCAACCAACCAAAGCTTAGAATACAGGGAGAATATCAATTATAAGATACTTGAATTTTTCTGTTTGAGTTTTTGTTGGCTAACAATATTTTTTGCGCTCAAATCCGACGTCGCATAAAACCATCCCCTTGTCTTTCAATTGGGCCTAAATGGAATCTCTAAGTTGTCTGACATGTGGATGACCAGGAAAATTACAACAAAGGCACCTTAAAGCACAAGTTTTCGATGATAGAGAGAAATGGGAATAAGTATTTAAAGTGAATGTTGGAAGATGATAGTATAAGCTTCCATAAATCTTGGTTTAATTCATTTTAATGGAAGATGTCCTCGATCTTTTGGCATATTAATGCCAATATTTTCGAATATGTGTGTTGAATAGTCACTAATAACATGAGTTAACATTTCAATATGCAAGCATATTCTCAAATGACATGACACGTTTGTGGATGACACTAGGGTAGTGCAATATTTCACTCTTACTATGACAATGCCTTAAAGAAACTAAAATAAACAACATTTTTTTTCCAATTCAAGAAGGACGCAAAAAAATCATCAAATCCCATAATATTCATCCGTTAATGTGTTTTAGTGGGAGATGTCCTCGATATTTCCTCTTATTAATGCCAATATTTTCAAACCTATATGGTGAGTTGTCACTAGTAAAATCATAATTAATGTGCATTGGGAAGGGCGGAAGGTGGTGGGGATGGAGTGGAGAGAAAAATGCTTTTAAAATTTTATGAACCTGGGAGCCCATGAACCTGTGCAATTTTGAATACTCAACTAAGTATGGAAAGGCAGGTCAATCAAAAAGAGTCATCGTAGGTATATTCAGTCTTGTGAGTTTGAGGAGTCTGGGGTCGAATTGTATATCACCAAAGTTTTGGGTGCAAGATGTATACCTCGAACATAGGGAACCAGAGTTCGATAGTTCCTATCCACGAACCCGCGTTCATAAAATTCGCTAAGTATGAAAATGAACGTTGGTCGATCAAAATATTGATGTGAATATATAGATGGATATGAGGATTTGTCAGTTTTCCACCCCAGGAACCCGCGAGCACAAAAAAACGACTAAGTATAGAACCAAAAATGCATAATAGACATGGATGATTTTAGGGGCTAAATTTCTCTCATGGGCTACATTTTAAAATAAATTTCCATCCTTAAAATCATCCATGATAATAGAGGGGAAGAAGAAAAGGGAAAAACGGGCAAATATAGAAGAGGAAAAAGAAAGGGAGATAAGAACTTTGTCCCTCACACAACAACACTTATTTTCATAATTATGAAGCCATAGAAACACATTAACTATGGGAAAAACATTCTCAGCTATGAAATATAGTTGGAGTTTGACAAACTTTGGTTCAATTCAAAAGAGATGTTGTTTATATCTATTGCAATTTTTTTCATATTATTATATCTTAATAGTATTTTTTGGTGGCCCAACTGTAATACCATGTTCCAATTTGCATTTCTCAAGTGGAGATGTGTTTGTGAAGACACATTTCCTTGAACCACAGTCCAGGGGCAAGGAAAGTACAACATCGACTGTTTGTTGAGTAGAGATTTGTTGAAGAATAAGCAATGTCTTTACAAGTGCATGTATAATTTGCATAGTATCAATATGCTTTCTTTCATGTTCTTCACGTATTCTTCTGAAGGCACTTGTCATATATTTTTCAACCTTTTCCATGTCACTATGGATGCAACAGAGGTGGGATATCTGGGGAAAAATGACCTCAAGAACAACACCAGGACAGTGCCACACCCATGTTTCTTTGGTCATAGTAGTCACATACGAAATATGTTCTGCAAGAGGATTTTGGCTCAAGCATTCCTAGTATTGAAAGTTCTTACTTGAAAACTGGAAATAGTAAACAACAACCAATGAAGAGGAATGAAACCATGACACCAAGACCCATCGGTGAATGGGAAAGGACAAAAACGCAACCCTGGCCTATAAACTGCAACAACATGTCCAACTGCGGATGCAAGACCCCAACCCTGCAAAGTTGAAGAAAATAAGAGCAAGAGACAAACAACAGACTAGTGAACAAGTATGAAGACAATATTTCGCAAATTTACTGCACACAAGATTGTATAAAAAAATCATAGGAATATATTGTAACACGCATGTTAAGAAAATTTTTTAGGTTGTGAGGCTTGCCATGTAAACATTTAAGATTGAGGACCGTCCAAAGGCCTCCCACTATGTAAATATGTAAGAGATATGCAGTTTGCATGGTTGGAATTATACATCCACAATTGGAACTATGCTTCTGTCGCTCCCCATTCACGGGTAAGTTTCACTTCCATGGTTGCATCCCTATTCATTGTGTGTGTGTGTGTGTGTGTGTGTGCGTGTGTTTTCTAGTTTGAAAGTAAGCATTTTCAATACTAGGAGGGATCAAAATCCTCTTGAAAAACATCTTTTTATGTGGCTACTCAGAACCCACCACGATAACACCCAGTGACATATAAAAAAGGAAATCAAATTTTCTCTTCACATATGAAGATGTTCTGAAAGAAGATTTTGACCCAAGCATCCCTAGTATTTAATTTTTTCACTTGCAAAATTGAAATAGAAAACAACAAACAATGAATATGAATGTAAAACTAGCAACAAAACCCACCTGTTAATGGGGAAAAACAGATGTACAGTTCCAATCGCGGTTGCATAATCCCAAGCGTGCAAACTACAATAACAACAACAGACAAACAAGAGAAACATCAACAGGAAAACAAGAAACCAGTTAACAAGAAACAAGAAAGCATCAAACAGTGAACCAATAATGCCGCTAAAGAACAATATTTTCCATATTCACTGTAGACAACATTGTAGAAGTAAAAATAAAAAATAAAAAAATTAGACGAAAATGTATTGTAACAGGCTTGTTAAGAAATGCAAGAATGAAACCGCAACATTGAGACCCACCGGTGAATGGGGAATGACATAAGCGCATCCCCTAGCCTACGAACTTCAACAACAGGTCCAAATGTAGATGCAAGACCCCAACCTTGCAAAGTTGAAGAAAACAAGAACAAGAAACAAACAACAAACTAGTGAACAAGCACCAAAAGGACCAACTACAGCTGGAGGACCTCAACTCTGCAAAGTTGAATCAAACAACAATAAGAAACACCCATTGAACCAATGAGAAAGCATCAACTAGTCAACCGAGAATGTCAGTGAAGAACAATATTGGCCAAATTCACTACACACAAGATTGTATCAAAAAATCAGAGGAAAATGTATTGTAACACACTTGTTAAGAAAACATTTCAATTTGTGAGGTATGCTAGGTAAACATTTAAGGATGTGAGGACCATCCAAAGGCCTCCCACTATGTAAACAATTAAGAAATTTGCAGTTTGCACGATTGGTATTTTTCGATACTGGGAGTGATCAAAATCCTATTGCAGCTCATCTTTGTATGTGACTACTACGACCAGAGAAGCATGACTATAATGGTGTCTTTTTCTCTTTCTTGATTACCAATGATCAACACATAACCCACCTCCATCACAGCCACAGTGACATACAAGAAAATGAAATCGTATTTTCTCCTCATATACAAAGATGTTCTGCAAGAGGATTTTGACTCAAGCATCTCCAGTATTGCAATTTCTCACTTGCAAACTGCAAATAAAAAAAAACAAATAGAAAACAACAAACAACGAATAGGAAGCTAAACATGGCACCAAAACCCACCCGTCAACAGGGAACAACAAAAGCTTAGTTCCAATAGTGTCAGGTCCTTTCCAAAAGAACCTAAAATTTAATAAATTAATTAATACATAACATTGATATTTATAACTTCTTTTTTGGTTCTATATTCAACAAGCTAACAAACTAATAGTTCATGGTTCAACAAATTATAATTGAGCAACATGATATACAAATCATATATAAAAAAAAACATACACAACTTAGTAAAATAGTGAACCATCATAACGATAATGACATAATTACCTCTCAGTGATGTTGTTTCCCCAACTCCGTCTGTCCTCCCTGCTTTGCCCAAACTCTACCCAAAACCAAATCTTTCCTCCTTGCCAGCTAGGAACAGAGCCTATCCGGCTCCCTAGCTCCAGGATTCCTGGCCTCCGAGCCCAAAACTCCCAGCAACCAATGCTCCCCTATAATAGTCCAACAAATTCCTCTAGCCTAAAACCAGAAAATACAGCTTTCCAATCCCTCCCCTGGAAAAATGCTTCAATACAATCTCCTCATCTCTCGAAAATTCTCCCTACTCCTAAAATCAAAAGTTCCCCTCTCGAATGTCTTTGCCCCCTCATATACCCCCATCCATTCACTGCCTCCCCATTCAATGCCAACAACCTTATCCCTCCATTCAATGCCAACCACCTTATCCCTCCATTCAATGCCAACCATCCCTCAATACGTTAAGTTTTCTTTTAAATAAATTAAAATTTATTAAACTTTAATTCATTACCCAAACATTAAATGAGTTAATTAATTAATTAATTAGTTGATTAATATACATTAAACAATAATTAATTAATTAATATTATTAATTAATAATCATTATTTAACTAATATACATTAGGACAGTTAATTAAACTTAATAACCCTTTAACAATTATTTAAATAGGGTTGTTACACACACCCACCCTTCAGGAAACTTCGTCCCGAAGTTAAAGTATTTTATGATACTAGGGAAAAGACACATGGTTCACACATTCATAACAAATAACTGACATTATTAGTAAGTAAGCCAAGAAAACTCATACATACTAGTATACATGTGCAAGAAATGCATGTGTAGCTAGTACATACAAATCTCATGCATGTAATGATAACAATAACTATCATATCTATAGTAATTTCCATATGCATCCAATCCATTCAACAAGACTATTCATTTTATAAAAGACAGTAAACCAATCAAATGTTTGTGAAATCATTTAATTACTATTATCTAGCTCAACATGTTATTTAGACAATTGTAGTTTAGTTACATAATTATGAATATTCATATATACCCATTTTCTTTTCAGAAGGAAAAAAAATAAATTCCACCATAAGACAAATCTCCATACACTCTCAACTATTTCTACTCATCCTTCCTCCCTAACTTACTTCCATATTCATTCCTATCCTTCCTTTGCTGGACTATCTTAGAGTGTCAACTATATTGACCTAACTCCAAATAGAACCCATAAGCAGAAGTGTCACTATCTTGACCAAGCTTCCCCAGCAGGCAATTGACAGTCATCATCACACATCTAGGGGAGCGTGAGTTAACACCGTCCTCCCATGACTTCAGGTTTCAGAGGATACATGGTGGGAAATGCTTCCACCCCTCCTAATCATGACTAGGGTCCACACCCTACAATGGAATGTACAGTGGCACCATGTTTCTAGGAGTTTTTTCATCGTCTATTCAGTTTTGGGCAGTCTCACCACCTAAAATCCTGCACTGGTCCACATATCATAGCAATGCATCCAAACCAATATAATTTCACATACAAATATTCATACCATATTTTTTCTCGGTCAGTGGTCACGACATCCACTTTCATTATCATTATCCCTTGGCTATTTCATAGCCCAATGACCTGCAGATTAGTCTGTAACACAAACTCATACGCATCTATGCATTATTATCATGTAATTGCATACAACTAAAATCTCAATTCGGTATCCCCGTACCAACAACTTTAACATCAAAGTTTTCAAGTTAGAAATAGATCTCATAATATCCCATAATTCAATTAACGTTACCCATTCATAGAATTATCATTCACATAATAGATTGCATCATATCCAACATTATTCAAATAGCATTTAAACATTCATAAAATTTGCATTCTCACAATATATTGCATCATATCCATCACCATCAATAACATTTAAACATTCATAAAATTTACATTCTCACAATATATCGCATCATATCCATCATTATTCAAATACATTTAAACATTCATAAAGTTTACATTCTCACAATATATTGCATCATATCCACATCATCAATATCATTTAAACATTCATAAAATTTACATTCTCACAATATATCACATCATATCCATCATTATTCAAATACATTGAAACATTCATAAAGGTTCATACGTCTTAAAAGTTCAAGTGTATCATTTAATAGTTTCACTATGAATAGGAAATAAAGGTGTTTAGGCCTTAGGTAATCCTAGTTGTCTAAGTCAAAAGGTGGTGTTACATACACCCAACCTTCTAGAAACATATTCTTGAGGTGGTCAAAAAAGTGAGGGAAAATCTCGTCGTAACGTCTCGGTATCTTCCCAAGTAGCAGATCCTGGACTATACTTGTCCCACTGGACCTTAACTTGGTCTACCAGACGGTTCCTAAGCTATCAGACTCTACGGTCCAATATGCGTAACGGTTCTACCGTGAGGGTTCCCGCATTCGATACCTGCAATTACTTCCAATTTAGTTTATGTGATTCATTAGCAACATAATGACGTAGAACAGATACATGAAAAACATTATGAGTTTTATGCAAGTGGGGTGGTAGTACAAGATGATAGGCAATGGGTCCAATTTTCTCTTGGATTCTGAATGATCCTATAAAATGAGGTGACAACTTTGTCCCCTTCCCAAATTGAATTGTACTCTTATTAGGCCTGATACGAATGAAAACCTGATCTCCCACTTTATAACTTCAATCAGTCCTGTGTGCATCCGCATAATTTTTTTGTCTATTATGTGCTTCCTTTAGTCTTTGCATAACCTGAATCACCTGTTCCCCCATCTCTTGAATCAATTCTGGCCCAGCTATTACTTGGTCTTCTAATCTATCCCAACTCAATGACATTCTGCATGGCCTTCCATACAGAGCTTCGTAGGGTGGCATTCTGATGGAGCTATGAAAACTGTTATTGTAGGCGAACTCTACCAAAGGTAGGTACTTCTCCCAATGGGTTTGATTATCCATGATGTACATCCTAAGAATGTCTTCCATGACTTGATTTATTCTCTCAATTTTCCCATCTGTTTCCAGATGATAAGTTGTGCTTAGGTTCAAATGAGTCCCCAACGCTGACTGCAAACTTGTCCAAAACCTAGAAGTGAATTTGGAGTCCTTATTTGAAATGATCTTATTAGGTATCCCATGCAAATGGATGACCTCACTTACAAACATGCGTGCCATGTCAGTGACATTGTAAGTGTCTCTAACCAGAATAAAATGAGAACTCTTGGTTAACTTATCAACTATCACAAGAATGGCATTGTGTCTATGAGATGTGGGCAACAAACCCACAACAAAATCCATAGAGATGACTTCCCACTTGGACATAGGAACATCATGTGGTTGTAGGAGGCCTGTTAGGTGGTGGTGGTCGGCTTTCACTTGTTGAAACTCTAGGCACTTGGCGATGAAATGGAATACATCACGCTTCATGCCTACCCAGAAGCAGAGCTTCCTCATGTCTGCGTACATCTTCTTCACACCTGGATGTGCACAATAAAGTGATCTATGGGCTTCCTTCAGTATGATGCTTCGAATATCCCCACCTTCAGGGACGTACATCCTTCCTCAATATCTTAACAGTTCATCTTCTTCTAGACTATATCCTTCATACTTTGGATCTAATTACTTCCGACTCTAGAGGTTTGAAGTAACCTTTAAATACCAACTATCTCCTCGGAGTTGCACCAACACACGTTCCCTTAGATTGACCTTTAAGGGTACCAAGGAGAAGACATGTGGTCTCCTACTTAAGGCATTTGCGACCACATTTTCCTTTCCCTTGATGTATGAAATACCAAAATTGTACTCACTCATAAACTCACTCCATCGCCTTTGCCTGACATTCAGATCCCTTTGATTGAAGAGATGTTTTAAAATTTGATGGTCCATTTTGAGCTCAAAGTTTCACCCCACAAGATAGTGCCTCCAAAGTTTCAGAGCTAGCATTACAACTGCCAACTCTAAATCATGAGTAGCGTAAATTTCCTTGTGTTTCTTCAGCTTCCTTGATGCATAAGCTATCACACCTCCATCCTGCATTAGCATGGCCCCCAACCCTTGCTTCAAGGCATCTGTACAGACCATGAAGTCCTTTTCCATATCCGACACTCGTAGAATTGGTGGACTAGTTAGTAACCTCTTAAGCTCGATGAATGTAATATCACATTCTTCTGTCCATTCATACCTGACCCCCTTGCATTGCAAAGTGGTGATGGGTTTTGCTATTTTAGAGAACCCTTCCACAAATATTCAATAATAACCTACTAGCCCCATGAAGCTTCTTACCTCATGGGCATTTTTCGGCACTGGCCATTCCATAATGGCCTTTACCTTTTCTAGGTCCACAAAGATTACTTCACCAGAAATGATATGACCTAAATAGTGGATTTCTTTCTGGAAGAAGGAACACTTTGACAACTTCCCATACAATTTGTTATCTCTAAGGTAGGACAACACCACTCGTAAGTGTTCCTCATGTTTTCTTTCCTTGTTGGAATAGATGAGGATGTCATCTAGAAAGACTTGTACAAAATGGTCTAGTTACTTCTGGAATACTTCGTTCATGAGGCTCATGAATACTGTTGGCACATTGGTCAATTCAAAAGGTACTACGATGAACTCGTAATGTCCAAACCAAGTTCGAAAGGAATTTTTAGGAATATTGCCTTCCTTAATCCTTAACTGGTGATACCCTGATCGCAAATCGATTTTTGAGAATACCGTTGCTCCTTTCATCTAATCAAAGAGGTCATCTATTCGTGGCATTGGGTACCTATTTTTCACTATAGCACGATTCAAGTCCCTGTAATCTATACATAGTCGTAAGGAACCATCCTTCTTCTTCACAAAGATTACTGGTGCACCCCAAGGTGAGACACTGGGCCTTATTATCCCTAAGTCTAGTAACTCTTTCAACTGCATTTGCAACTCACAAAGTTTTGGCGCTATCATCCGATACGGAGTCTTGGAAATTGGTTCTGCACCAGGTTTTAGCTCAATAGTAAAATAAAGCTCCCTCTCAGGAGGTAACCCTGGTAACTCATTCGAAAAAACATCCTTAAATTCTGACAATACCAGGTACTGATCCAAGGAGGGTCCCTTCCTTTCATTCACTACTTCCACTACATACAATCGACACCCTTGCCTCATGCACCGCTTAACCTTCATAGTTGATATCAAGCGTAGAGACACCCATCTCCGTACACCATGGATCTCTACTGGTCTTCCTTCATCGTCGACACAAAGCACCCTTTTTGTGAAACAATCTACCAAAGCTCGATGAGCTTCTAACCAATCCATTCCAATGATTAGGTCATACGTCCCAAGAGTAGTTACGTATACCTTCAACCTGGTACTACACACTCCTAGGTATACTATAAAATTATCAATGCTAGATCCTACAACTTGTTTTTCCCTCGAAGCCATCTCAACTTGTTTAAAGTCATCGTGCTCGTAGGCTTCCAACCCACTCTTTTCTAATGCAGATGGTGAAATGAAACTATCTGTAGCACTATAATCAAATAAAATCTTAGCATTGATATGTTTTAGCGTACCTGATGACTCCACCAGCATGGATTGATGTTCTTCCTAGCGATTATTAACCACTGCATAAATATGGTGGCTGCCACTTGCTCTTCCCATCGAGGCCTTTCCTTCTCTATGCACAAATCCTTATTGTAACTCTGGGTAGTCATGCTAGTAATGGGGTCCTCCACATCCCCAACAGGTAAAATGAGATTGAACCTGCACATTGTTCTGTGACTGTCTCTGAAATGAGTTCCTTCCCCTGGAACCCCTACCCCTACTAGTTTCTCCCTGAGATGGTTTTGGACCCACCTGCATCGTTGGTGATGAACGGGATGCTACACTTGCTACCATTGAAATCCTTGCGGCTACTATCCTTGGTGCGACTCTATTAACATATGGAGGTGGCCTTGAGCCCCCTCCCCTAGGAAATGTCCTAGGGGCCTTCCCCACGAATCCAAGACGATGCAGAAAGGTCGGTCTCATACCTCCATTTAAGTTCATGTGTTCCTCTGCATAACGCACATTTTACACTGCTTCTACTACTAAAGACGGTTTCGACATATGCACCATAGCCCTTATCTTAGGGTTTAACCCATAGACAAAGTGTTCTACTTGTCGTTGGTCATTATCCATGTATGAAACATATTTGACCAATTCCATAAACCTGATCTCATATTCTTCTACGGTCCTGTTTCCATGTACTAGAGCATGAAATGCTCCCACCTGTTGTTCCTCATAGTAAGCTGGTAGATATTTCCTTCGGAACCTCTCCTCGAAAATTTCCCAAGAGACGGTGTCTAGGGTAAGGTGCAACTACCTCTCCAGGTTGCCCCACTGGTTCAAGGCATTGTCTCGCAACTGAAAAATTGCTATCTTTGCCTTTGAAGTGGATGCATAGTCTCTTAAGGCAAAACACCTTGTCATGCCTTCCAACCATGCTTCTACACATTCACTGGCACAACCCCCGACGAACTCCAAAAGTTTGATGTTCTGTAGTTCTCTAGTGATGTCTTCGGGTGGAGGTCCTCCCTCTCAATCCATCGACGCTTCTAGATTACCCATTCAAGATGGTGGGGGCTCCACTTCGATCCCTGTTGGTTGACGCCCCTTTAAAGTCTCATTTATGGCCTCCAAAGAGTGCAGTATGAGAGCTAGTTCATGCAATGGTGGTGGCGACACTGGCAGTCCCTGCAACAATGCCCCTCTACCTCGATTTCCTTGATTCCTAACCATCCTGTATAATTTAATCTGCATCAAAAAAAGTTGTCAGAGTGAGTTCAAGGACATTTCACATTTGCGCAACTTAAACTAGAAAGTAAGGTTTTTTTTTACTTGTCTGTAAATAGACATTACTCTCTTTAGGGGAGGTGGCTAGGTTAGGGTTAAAGTGTCTAATCTCGATGTCGTCACCCAAGAAAACTATTGACCCTCTCGCCTAGTAGTTACGCTATCACTGTACCACACTCACCTATTCCTCAACTTACCTTCCTAGTGTGTATGCAACCTCCTTCCCACTTGTCCTAGTCTAAGTCCTTAAACCTTTAGTTTAAAACTAATTAATCACTTTAATTAGTTTAAATATGAATCATAAAATTAAATATAATTTAAACATTAATTACTAATGGTTAATTAATGATTCTATTCTAATGATTAATTATTTTTAATTAATCCTATTAATTACACTAATAAAATATACTCACTTACCTTGATTAATCATAATCTTATAACACAAAATATTTAATTTAATAGTTAAAACATATAATATTTAAATAATTAAAGTTTCAACAATTTTTTAGGCAATTCTAAACTAAATTTAAGCAATTTAAAATTTTAAAATTTAATTACATAAGACTTTTCTTTTTTTAATAATAAATAAATAAATAATAATAAAATATATATATAT
>ML777278.1:2107831-2135323 GCA_009831015.1 Picea engelmannii | reverse complement strand
AATAAACAATTAAAAAAAAAAAACTAAAATAAAAAAATATAAATTAAAATAAATAATTAAAAACATTTTTTTTTAAATAACTAAAGTGCGGGCACGCATGAAGCCCACGTGCCCCACGCTCGTTTCCCCCCCTGATTTCCTTAACCTAACCCTACACCCACTCCCGATCTCTCTCTATCTTAACACTAAACTCTCTTTTTCTCATTCGTTTTCTTCTAGCAAGGCCCTGGCTACATGGTCGACCGCCATGGCCATTCTTTTTGCTCCTCCGTCGTGGTTCTTCTCAGCAAAAGACAGGAGTACAGAGAGGCAGACAGGTCTGGCCACCATATCTCATTGCCAAGGGTTTTCTCATGCTTTGGAGCTCTAGCGATGGTTACGTATGATACTATCTAAGATTGGAGGAGGAGTAGCCATGGGACCAAAACCCTTTCCTGTACCTACACTAGTTCTTCCATCTCCTTGCAAACCCGTAGATGTGACCTAGGACTCAGAGGAAGACATGTCTGGGCTATGGTGCAGGCATACATTGACGACCGTTAATTGTTGTGCCGCTATTTCTTCTGTTCGTTAATTGTTATGACATTTTGTTGCAGGTTCTCCTTGGGCATTTGCTTTGAAAGGGATTTGTGCTTGTGTTTGGATTTGATGACTTATGTATTGGTTTGTGATTTGTGGTTGCAGGTCACGTGGGGCTGACGCTAGTTGCTAGGTGGCTTTGACTTGTAGCCGCCCCTCGTGGGCTCCTCCCTTGGTCGTGGCATAATGCTTGGTGTGCGCTACCCTGTGCACTAGAGTTTGTATTGTGTATTGAATAGTTGGTCGTGAAATATGGCTTCGGGACTTGGTATATGTGTTTGGTAAATGACTTAGGATTAGGTGCTTAGCGCTTGGTCGTGGGATTGTATATTGTGTTGACTTGGGCATCATCTTGTGTGTTGTATGATGTTGCGTGCTAAATAAGCTCGAGAGCTCAGAACTAGGCCTGGTTGTGTGCTAAATAAGCTCAGGAGCTCAGAACTAGGCTTGGGGGATATTTTTCTACTGCTTGGCTTGCTTGGGACCTCCAAGAAGCTGTATTTTATCAACCCTTTGCCTATATTTTGTTTGGATTTTTAACTATGTTCTGGATTCTTTGTTACTTTGTAATATCTTAGGCATCATTGTGAAAATTTTCCCTGGGATTAGAACCCCAAACTTGCCATTTGTGCATGGCCAGATTGTTTTCCTTTTCTTTCTCTCCCGTTGAGTATAAACATAGAAAATAAAATAGCTAGATTGCTCTCGTTTTCATTTGGGTTTGTAATTTTCCCCACATCAAGAATGCATGTTCACAACCCTGGTATAAAGTCACAACACTAGATTGAATCCAGAGTGGAGGTTTTCGTCTCGATATTTGAACCTCAGACCTAGTTGCTTTAGGTGTAACAACCCTTCTATAATCTTATCTCAATATCTTTCTATGCTTTCTTATAATTGTTATAGTTTACTTCATTACTGTGTATATGTATTATATATCTATATACATTATTCATCTTATCTCAATATCTTTCTAAGGGTGCATTAGTAATAGGGAGTCTGGCAAGATTTGGGCTGCTCCAATGAGTCATGGGATTTACCCCCATCCTTTATAACCTCATTTACTTCTCTCTTTTTCTTCTTTATTATCATTATACTTTATTTTTCCTATTGCTATTTTAAACACTATTTTTTGCTATTTTGTTTACTTATTATTCTATATAACTTTTTTCATAGTATATACATTGTTCATATCACTACCTTTACTACCTCATTTACTTCTCTCTTTTTCTTCTTTATTATCATTATACTTATTTTTCCTATTGCTATTTTAAACACTATTTTTTTCTATTTTATTTACTTATTATTCTATATAACTTTTTTCATATTATATACATTATTCATATCACTACCTTTACTACCTCATTTACTTCTCTCTTTTTCTTCTTTATTATCATTATACTCTATTTTTCCTATTGCTATTTTAAACACTATTTTTTTCTATTTTTTTTACTTATTATTCTATATAACTGTTTTCATATTATATACATTATTCATATTACTATATTTATAACTTTGCAAACTTTGTATATTTCTATTTTCTAAGATTAACATTCACTTATTTGATTCTCTATGACTCGTGCAGGTGAGCATATAGTTTAGAGGTAGCCTAAATAGAGGGTGAGACAATTTGCAGGAATCCCCCCCCTCCCCGTTTTTTTTTATATATATAGACTCTCCCTATTCCTGGGTTCCTATGGGTAGTTCTTCATAGGTTTTAAGGTCTGTAAAATAAAGGGTTTCTAGGTTGTAGGTTAGGGGTTTGGGAGCAGATTGTATAGTTATGTGGGTGGTCAAGCCTAGGTTTGTGTTTTGAAACCGGGCTCTGATAGCATGTGTAAGGTCCTTTCCAACAGAACCTAAAATTTAATAAATTAATTAATACATAACATTGATATTTATAACTTCTTTTTTGGTTCTATATTCAACAAGCTAATAAACTAACAATTCATGGTTCAGCAAATTATAATTGAGCAACATGATATACAAATCATATATAAAAAAAAACATACACAACTTAGTAAAATAGTGAACCATCATAACGATAATGACATATTTACCTCTCAGTGATGTTGTTCCCCTAACTCCATCTATCCTCACTGCTCTTCCCAAACTCTGACCAAGCTGCTCTGCCCAAACCCTGCCCAAAACCAAATCTTTCCTCCCTACCAGCTAGGAACAGAGCCTATCCATCTCCCTAGCTCCAGGATTCCGTAAGGATTCCTGGCCCTCGAGCCCAAAACTCCCAGCAACCGATGCTCCCCTGTAACAGTCCAACAAATTCCTCCATCCTAAAACCAGAAAATACAGTTTTCCAATCCCTCCCTTGGAAAAATGCTCCAATACAATCTCCTCATCTCTCGAAAATTCTCCCTACCCCTAAAATCAAAAGTGCCCCTCTCGAATTTCTTTTCCCTTTAATATCCCCCCGTCCATTCATCGTCTCTCCATTCAATGCTAACTACCTTATCCCTCAATTCAATGCCAACCATCCCTTAATACGTTAAGTTTTCTTTTAAATAAATTAAAATTTTAAACTTTAATTCGTTACCCAAACATTAAATGAGTTAATTAATTAATCAATTAGTTAATTAATATACATTAAACAATAATTAATTAATTAATTATTATTATTATTATTAAATAATCATTATTTAACTAATATACATTAGGACAGTTAATTAAACTTAATAACCCTTTAACAATTATTTAACTAGGGTTGTTACAAATAGCGATTACAAAATCGCAAGCGTGCAAACTGCAACAAGACCAATAGGAAAACAAGAACAACATCAACAGGAAAACAAGAAACCAGTGAACAAGCAATGAGCAAGCATTAACCAGTAATGGCGTTGAAGAACAATATTGCCCATATTCATTGCAGAGAAAATTGCATAAAAACAATCGGAGGAAAATGTATTGTAACAGGCCTATTAAGTAAACATTTAAGGCTGTGAGGCCTGTTAGGTAAACATTTAAGTCTATTAGGACCGTCGAAGGGCGTCGCATTGTGTAAACATTTAAGAAATAATGCCGTGTGGCAGGTCTGTTACGTACACAAAATAATTACTATATTATTTTATAATATTATAAAATAATAATAACAATAAAAAAATAGTAACAATAGTTCAAACAATAGAGACTATGAAAAAAACAATAGTCAAAGGACAAATTAATATGAAGTCAACTAATAAAAAACTGACTTTCGATGCTCAAAACTTTGGATATCTAAACATTTAAAAAAAAAAGTAAAAATTCAGAAAGACCATAGATGATAAAAAACTTTGGATATGTTAACATATAAAACATTGGGAATAGCGAAGCTATCAATAAGACCTCTAAGCTATTATCCAATCAGAGAATGACATATATGATATTTTTTATTATATACAAATCAATGTTTTTAATTATCTAGTTCCAACAATAGAGATTATGCAAATATTTTTAGTCAAAGTATAAACTAATATGAAATCAACAAATTATAAATCCCTATAATCCCTCTACACCTTCGACAGGGACTAAAAACATCTACAAAAATTCCTCTCAACATCTAAACATCCACAAAATGTTTAAACATTATTAAAGATAAGATGACAAGCTTGGAAAATTGTTGCTCTACCCTCAGCGTATAAACATCCACACAAATATTTAAACAATATAACGAATAAGATGAAAAGCTTCGAAAATTGTTGTTTTCTCAACATCTAAACATCCACATGAATGTTTAAACATTATTACAGATAAGATGACAAGCTTGGAAAATTGTTGTTTTAGATTTCTTAAAACATTAAGATGACAAGCTTGGAAAATTGGTGTTTTATCAACATCTAAACATCCACATAAATGTTTAAACATGTTTAAACATTATTATAGATAAGATAACAAGCTTAAAACACTTCTTTTAGCTTTCTTAAATATTATTCAATGATTTTGTTTAAAAAAATTTTTTAAAAAATGGATGATTTTATGTTCATGATATTTCTGAAATATCTTTTACAATAATTTTTAAGAATTGCTAGTATGATATCTTAAAATTAAGATATTTTATAATTATAAATATTTTGAAAAACTTTATAACTTCAAAATATGAAAATTATTTTTTAAGAGAGAAATACAATTTGAAAATAATTTTTTAAGAGAGAAATAGAAATTAAAAAAAATTAAAAAAAATACAATGTATAATAAAATAATCTTAAAATTAAGTGTAATATTCCTTATTTTATTTTTCTTTTCTTTTAAAATTTAGTATTCAATTCATTGAGACTAAATATATGATTAAAGATTTAATATACAATCTTATGACAAACTAATTAACATAGGTTTCCTATCACTGATTAATGAAGTTCCTTTAAATTTTAAAAGAAATTGGACTTGATGTAGTTTCTTGGTTAGTATCACAAGATATTAACAATGTTAAAATCATTATCATAATTAAGTTTAAAAGTAAAATGTGGAGTGATAAAGAAATTGAGAATAAAAGAAAGTTGAATTATTACAAATAAATCATTAGGTCCTAAGTTAGAATATCAAAATTGTACTTTCATTTTTGCAAGTATCAAGAAGAAAATAAATATTTTAAATATAAAAATAAATTTTCATGAGCTTTATAGTGAGACAAGGCCCCTAATACGACCTAAAAAACCTTGGAACAAAAAACATGTAAAATTTATGAGACAAATAGTGTAGAAGGTGAAAAGCACTTTCTAGTTGCACTATCTGGCCTACAAATACATTATATGTAATTTCAAAACATTTGTAATAAATTGAAATCTGTAGGTTGTCAACTCTTAAAAATCAAAGGGAACTCTAAAATTTTATTTTTAAGTTATTCAATCAGAGAAACAACTTGACATTCAAACTAATTAATTTAATTTTATAGGTCTGATAAACCAAAAATAGTCACAATGGATGGTAATTATCATCACCATATATTAACTAAGATTTTTTGGTCAACACAAGTAAACAACAATTTCTCTATTTTGAATCTTTCACAAGAAGAAGAAAAAAATCATTGTTGTCATACAAGAAAATTAGGGCTTTTTGTTGGCGAGGAAGTTTTGCCTAAAACACATCTAGAAAAGTGAGCCCTACCCTAGTGAAGCTTTTTGCATATTCAATGAACCTTTTCTGTGGATAGAACTACCAAAAAGTGAAACCCTAGTTTTCACCGGTACTGGAAGTACCAGAAAACCAGAAACACCAGAAAACCAGAAGTACCAGAAAACCAGAAGTAACAGAAAACTAGAAGCACAAGTCCAGAAATCTGCAGGTCAAGTTTGAGGGGGGGAATTTTGGATTTTCATAAATATGACTGTACCAGCTTACTCACGTCAACTCAGCACATCTAGCCCCTGGATCAAAATTTCAAAATGTGAAGTTTGAAAAATTAGGGTTTCCTCATAAAACCCTAAGTTGCAGTAGCAGTTGCAGTTTTAGTACCAATTGCAGTCACCCTTGAAGGTTTTAAAAGGTGTTGGTAATTATTACCACTGCTACCAGATGGTGCCACTACCTGCAAATGCTATCAGAGGTGTGTACTCACATATGTTTAAATTGTTAATATTTAAAGGGTATTTGCAGGAGAAGGAATCTCTTGCCATAGATCCAGAAGGCTCTCAAGATCCAACTCATTCAGAGGAATAATGCAACCCATGTTTGATTATTCTAATATGCATCTATTTGTTATGACATTATTTTGATCTAGGTTGCATGTTGAAGCTATGACCATCATACTATTAACCTTTGGTCAAAATTAAAGTCAAGGTATTAGATGGATTAAAGTTGAGATCCTAAAATTTATTCTCTAACCCAACCTTCTATCAATATAGTAAATTATCTTAGTACAGAGGATAGGTTGAAGAAAGCACTTGTCATCTTGAGTGAAGGACACTTGGAAGGAGAGAAACAAACACTCATTCTAGAGGACGAGACTCCAGGTTCCAGGTTTGATTAATTAAGTTGATAAGATTCAAAGTCGCACATGACAAGTTAATAACTTCCCCATTACAAGTAAACACTAAAGTTGAGGAAGAAGTCTTTTAAGGTAGTATACTTGGTAGAATGTGAGCATATTGAGATAAATGCCTATTGTAACAGATACAACTAACATCTCCTCTAGGAGAAACTTCTTGTGTTGATCCCAAGTTACCATGGAGGAATGTTTGATCACAACACTAGAAGAGTGTTGACCTCATTTCGTATTGTATTTCTTACTTTTGATCTTTGCTTCAGATAGGTCACAAGTGATAGCTCTAAAGGAGCTATTGTGATGATTATTCATGATATTTTTTTATCTACTATTACCAAAAGAGTATTATTCTTGCTTGTTTTGTTGACCTTGTTTCAGGTCACAGGTAATAACCCTGAGGAAGCTATAGTGAAGGTTGTTGAAGGAAACATATTATATGAGACATGAAGTAGACTATATACATGACCATATACACTCATGTACCAAATAAAATGAAGAAGAAGCTATCTTTTGAGATTCAGAGTATCTCATATGAATATTGATTGTAAGGAGTAGAAGGCTCTAAAGATGACCGAACATTAGAACAAGATCTCACAACAGAATTGTTCAAAGGTTAATGAAGCCACCTTGATGGGAAGCAGAACTCATTTCAAGCCTGACTCAGTCTTTCATACTTAGACTTGGTATTCAACACCAAGTATACCCTGTAAGAGATGATGAAGTCCTTGTAGACTCAGAAGAAATCAAGGATAAGCCTGATCTAAGAAAGGATCGGATGGAGAGAAAACTTCCAGGATTGGGAGACAGATGCCATGAGAAGACTAGATCATAACTTCAGAGACTCCTAGGAGATATGAAATCTTCTGGAAGATTCCCTTGTTTTAGTGACAAATAAGGAAGTCAATCAGAAAGACCAGGATATGGATTCTTCAGTGAGACTAGAAGAGAAGTCAATATTGACTTCCAAGATTGATCTATACAGATCAATCATGTTGCAAATGTACAAAGCATGATGTATGTTTAGAGGATTCTCCCAGAAAAAGAGAAAATACTATGATGAGACACTTATTAAAGAAATAGTTCCAGTATTTATGAAGAAAACTAGAACAACCATGATTCATATATAGTATGAGATGCAGGGGGAGCAATCCCCATATTTAAAATTGAGTGGCAGTTGGTGCAGAATATTAGTTAGGTCATGGAGACATGACTACAATAAAAGATAGTGTTACCTCCATGAAAGAAGAAGATCTATCTTCAATATCATTTATTGAGCCACTCTCAGTTTTAGATGAAGTTGTTGTCGTGATAGAATAAGAGGAGTTACTGATAGATTTCAGCAGTCACAGTGAGAATGGAGCAACCATTCTGAACTTCAGAGTAGTTGTAGGTGCATAATCCCAGATTCCATAAGGAACAATTACAGAGAGAGTAGAGGACATATTCCCAGACAGTGAGACAGATAGTGCTTTGCAGAAAGCACATAGAGATAACACATGATTGTGCAGATTGAGTTGCAGTTGAGAAAGTGTACTAGATTGGTACAAAATGATGTGAAAATTTTGATTTGAAGTTGAAGATAGAAAGACTCAGGTTTGCAAGTTGAAGAAGGCTCTATACATGTTGAAGCAAGCTCCTAGAGATTGGCATGGAAAAATTGACAGTTTCTTGACGAGCTTGGGCTTTACCAAGAGTAAAGTTGATTCTAACCTTTATCTCAAGGTTATGAATGATGAGACAATGATGTTACTACTATATGTAGATGATGTATTCTTGACAATATAAAGAAAATATCATCACATATTGCATAATAAGCTCTCTATAGAGTTTGATGGAAGACCAAAATACCTTATCTTTTAGGTCTTGAAGTTTGGCAAAGCACAGAGAATATCTTCCTTAACCAAGGGAAGTATGCAGTTAAAATAAAGAGGTTTGACATGTTGAAATATATATCCATGTACACACCCATGGAAATGAAGTTGAAGATCCTAGTATATACCTCGTCAAAATTGGTTTATACTACTCTGTACATACAAATTATTGGTTCAGTAATGTATCTGACGATTACCAGGCCATATTTATGTTTTTCCTTGAGTTAGTATCTGGTAGAAACCAAGACGTGTTCACACTGTTGCTGCCAAAATATATAATGAGATACCTTAAGGGATGTTGTTTTATTCTGGATTTAGCCATGATTTCATGGCAGAGTAGGAATCATTCCAACATTGCTTCCTGCACGACAGAAGCGAAATACATTGTTGCATGTTCCACCAGTTGTGAATCCATATGGCTTCAGATGTTGTTGATAGATCTATTTGATCTAGAGATGGAAGCTACCATGACCCTATGAGATAACTAGAGATATATAAATATGATGTGTTCCATGATGAGTCAAATCACATAGAGGTCCGATATCAATTCATTCGTGATATGTTGCATAGAGGGGCCATAAAGCTCCAACATGTTAGCATGGATGAATAGGTTTTTGATGTGTTGACCAAGCCTCTATCTCATGTAAAGTTTGAGAACTTTCGAGATAATATTGGTGTAGTCCATAGGGACCTCCCTCGAAAGGGGAGTAGTGTTGTGATGCCAACCCCATAATGATGATGTGCCAGCCTAGTGCTGTGATGTCAGCCTCGTGTTGATGATGTGCCAACCTAGTGCTATGATGCCAGCCTCATACTTATGATGTTCCAGCCTAGTGATGTGATGGCCGCCTTGTGTTGATGATGTGCCAGCCTAGCGATGTGATGCCAACCTCATGATGATGATGTGCCAGCCTAGTGTTGTGATGCCATCCTTGTGTTGATGATGTGCCAGCCTTGTGTTGTGATGATGTTGCCAGTCTTGTACTATGATGCCAGCTTCATGATGATGATATTGTGTTTCCAGTATCGTACTGTGATGCCATATTCATGTTGTGGTGATGTGTTGCCAACATCATGTTGTGATGCCAACTTCATGATGATGATGTGTTTCCAGCCTCGCGTTGTAATGCCAACTTCATGTTGATGATGTTGTGTTGCCAGCCTCGTGTTGTGATGTCAGCTTTGTGCTGATGATATTGTGTAGCCATCTTTGTGCTGTGATGCCAATCTGTAAATGTGTTGAACCTGCATAAAATATATCTATCTAGAAAATACCACACACATTTACAGAGAGAAATTGAGAAAGAAGAAGCAAGAGAGAAAGAATGGAAGAATTCTCATTAACTGTACTCCACACTCAAAGAGTGAATAATTTACAATAGATATAGGATACATGAGTAAATAATGAGCCATAGTGGTGTTATAGAGTGATCTAGACACACACCAGTAGTTACGGGAGTGAACTGCCACCTAGTCTAGTCTCTCAGGCAGTTACGAGAGTGAACTGCCACCTAGTTGAGTTAACTAGTTAACTAGTCTTCAATTAACTGACTGAACAGAGACTAGTGAGGATTTAAATCAGGAAATCAAGGGTAATGTGCCAGTATGGTGATGATCCCAAGGAAAGTGCACATTAGTTGGTGATGATCCCAATGTTGCATGGTGACAAAACCAATGCATCATCTAAACTCAACTCAACTAGTCAAACTGAAGTGTCAACTGAAAGAGAATATTCTCCCTAGAGGAATATTCTTCCTAAAATATAGGAGACTGAATAATGACTAATAAACAAGGAAAAACCTTAGGAAAAATAAATCCTAGGTGTGTGTGAAGTAACTCCAACACAACCTCGTGTTGAAGACTCTTAGCTTAGTGCTGATGTTGATGATGCTCCAACCTTCGTGTTGTGATGTTGTTGTTGTTGATGATGCTCCAACCTTCGTGTTGTGATGTTGTTGTTGATGATGATGCTCCAACCTTCATGCTATGATGTTTCTATTGTTGATGATGCTCCATCCTTTATGTTGTGATATTGTTGTTGTTGATATTGTATCATCTATGTGTTGTTATTGATGATGATGATGTATTAGTGTTATACTAATCCATGTTGATGCATATGATGATGATGATTCCACTTCAACTTCTTGCTGAAGATGATGATGATGATGCCACTTCATATTCTTGCTGAAGATGATGATGATGATGCCACTTCAGCTTCTTTCTGAATTTGATGATGATGATGATGTTATTTCATCTTTTATGTTGAAGATGATGATGTTACTTTAGCCTCATGCTAAAGATACCGATGATGTTACTTTAGCCTCATGCTAAAGAAGATGATGATGTTACTTTATCCTCATGTTGAATAAGATTATGATGTTACCTTAGCCTCATGCTGATGAGGATGATGATGCTACTCCAGCCTCATGTTGTGAACAATGATGATGAGAAAAAAATTCGATGATTTATAGATATGCCTGTCAATGATCAAGATGCAGTTGATGGTGTTTCCTTCTCTCTCTCACCTTATGTTGTTGTATAATACCCTTCTTGTTAAGGGGGAGTGTTGAAATATTGTAACTCCAAAGAATATTCTATTTTATTATTGATGTATTATTCATTAAATTAATCCCCTTTTGTGTATTGATCATGTTGAGCATTGTAAATGACCAAATCCCCTTTTATGGATTGGTCAAATGCTAATTGTAATATACATAATGAGATTTCGCCCCCCATAATTAATTAAAGTGGTTATAACCACCTAGAAGGAGAAGTTGGCCCTGCTAGTGAAAAGACGCGTCCTTTCAACACCTGTTAGATTGTATAAATAAAGGAGGCTAGTGCCTCATTTGTTCACTCACTCACTTGTTCATCAGAGTGCAAGTTTGGAGCTGCAGTTGGAGAAGAAGGAAGAGAGAGAGAGGCACATTAATTGGAGAGGAATTTCTGTAGTGTTTGGTTTATTCTTTTGGCATTGTATTGGCTATCTATATTAAGGAAGTTTTTGTTGGGTTTTATCCCCCATGAGGGTTTCCCAGTATAAATGATGTGTCCCTTGTGATTGTGTATTTCTTAGTGATCATATCTATGCTATGGTTATCTAGTGAATTGAAAAGAAACCTAATAATAGCTTAAACTCTAACCATGTGTATATAAAAAAGGAGTTTACAGGAGAGATCTGAAATAGCTCGACTTTATCATTCTCTGATCTTAAAGTATGGTGGGTATATATTCTATAGATTCAATTAGAGGTTAATCACTTGAAGAAGTTTTGAAGTGATTTTGATGACGAAGAAAACTAAAGGAAGTTTGTGGCTAGGGTTTTTCTCTAGCCACTTGATTTTCAGACATGTCATTTCCTGAGTTATTATTGACTACCATTATAGGTATATCTCCTCTTAGGGTGATAATTTCTCCTAAATTCTAAGTTTATTTTGGTTAGGTTCATCTGAATTAATGGAAACATGGTAAAAATTCTAGGTATGATACATATATGAGTAGTGGAGGGAACTTTCCAACTGGTTGAGTAAGAAAAAACAAATATGATATGAATAGGTCTCCAACTAGGGTTTTGGTGGATATGTGAAGCATTCTCAAGGCAAGTCTATGGCTAGGGTTTTTCCCTAGCTTCCAAATTTGTAATCATGTCATTGCCTTTGTTAAATAGCCCATAGATAAGATATTTCTTTCTAGTAGAATCCAAGGATGAGCCCTCACTATTATCTGGAGTTGTGTTGGAAGGAAGCCATGTCATGCACCTCATGAGATTCTAATTACCAGCCACCACCTCTTATAGAAGATTCATTCAAGATTTCTTGTAGCAATGATCTGGGATATTTTCGTTGATGTGACTTATTAAAGAATTGTATTAAATGAGCATAAATTGAAATGCACCATAAAGAAGGAATAACTCAATAAAGAAGAGACATATGCATCAGATATGAACATAAAAAATTGATAACAGAGTTCATCCCTAGTGTAATATGTCTCTGGGTTCTGCTCTCAAATGGGTAGGCCCTTTTATTAAATCAACAAAATAATTTGGAAAAATACGTAAGTATACATCATTCTGGAGTTAAGATGCATAATATTTTCTCAGATCATAAAACAAAAAATACCACTGAATTTGTGGCATCGAATTACCCAAAAAATAATGTTTCCACACCTCGATATGAGTCTGGCACTTTCAAGCCCTTGAGAAAATTTGTCTTGGTTTCCATTCCTACACCTACAATTAGATTCATGGGGAATTTCGTGATTTGTGTGCCATCCATACGGTCGCACACCCCCTATTCTGACCCCCAAACTCTGGAAAACTCAGCTCTTAAGTCATTTTCGTGGGTTGATATACCAACAGATTCATTTGGATTTTTGGTTGGAGGATATATTTAAATCCCTTTGGTTAGAGGAGGTTCTGGGGTCAATCTCGCAGACCTCCATTTTAATACAAGGAGTATATATATATATATATATATATATATATATATATATATATATATATATATATATATATATATATATATATATATATATATATATATATATATATATATGTTGTCCATTTGGCTTGATTCTAACTTTGGAGTGTGGTTTGGCTATGGAATATCCTGCTAGATCTGGTAGCAGATTGCATTATGAGTTTAGTGGACTGGGGGTTGGCGCTAGACAACTCCTTACCCCTTTTAAATTTCAGTTGTTGGGTTTCCTTGGGCATTTTCCCACTGCCGCATGGCATCCCATGACTGGGCCACATGACAATCTTTCATTGTCCCACGTCACCTCTTCCATGTCATCCTACCATGTCACCTATCGAGTGGTTGTATGGTCTACCACGTGGTTATACAGACTACCACGTGGCACCTTCCTATTGGTCCATGGATTTGATCGAAAAAGTCCAAAAATGAGTGACACGTAGCAGCCTCTAGTGCTGCCATGTCACCATGTTGATGTCAACATGACATGTGTCACCCTCTGTGTGTGCCACATACACTGTACGGATGCTGATGTTAGTAGTATGGATGCTGAATCATCCCTTTTGACTGGGCTAGTTTGACCAAAAAATTGATCGAAAATATTTTTTGATATGTAACTCTGTTGGTGAGCCATTTACGTCATTGGAAATATTATGATGCACTCTTCGTGATGATGCCAATTTTACTGAGTTTTGAGGACTTTGAATATTTTCTGTTTCTCTGTCTACTGAGGCCATTCTGAGCTTCCTAAGTTGCTTTTATGAATTATGAGTTATCCTTAGTCTTCTATGGATCCTTTTTGGATCATGCCTTCCCACTAAGAGTTTTTTGGACCACAAAAATATTTCATCAATCAATAGATAAGTGAAGGAAGAGTTATTTCACCTTGTCCTTCTCAATCCACTTTGCCTTACTTGGATGTGTGCCCTTTAAGCCCACTCAAATATAATCAACATCACCCCTGCGTGAAGTCCTTGTCCTTCTATCTAGGATGATATATTCCTTCAATGCATCCAAGTACTCAGGATCAAATTCATCAACTGAAGGTATTGAAACTTCCTCACCCTAATCCATGATCATAGGAGGCTCAAAAAGTTTCAAGTTTTCTACATTTACATTTGAGTAAATCTACAAATAAGGTGGAACATCTAGACGAAAAGCATTGGCACCGATTTTCTCCAAAATAGTGAAGGGCCCATATAGGATGGGCTTGACTTTCTTACCTTCACCCTTCAATATCTCCTTTCTAATGTGAATCCATACCTAGTATCCAACCTAGAACTGATGATTAACCCTATGTTTGTCATGTTGATCTTTATATTGTGCTTGAAGTTTCTGCAACTGTTCCCTGACTGTTTGGTGTACCTGTTGGATCCTGTGAATCAACTTGTGGGCACTGTCTTCATTTATTTCTTCATTTGAATCGACATCTCTCCCATACATCAAGTCCAAAGGGACCTTAGGAAAATACCCAAAACATGTCTCGAAAGGCGAACATTGAGTGGAGTAATGTAAGGCTCGATTGTAAGAATGAAGTACATAGGGTATCTGTTCATCCCATAATGTAATATACCATATATAAAATGTATGTAGAATAGAAATAAAATGCTAGTAATGGAAGAATATTAGCAATATAACTAGAACATTCACCACAATAACACTGAAATGATATATGAATAACAACATAAATACCACTTTAAATCTGAAAGCTATGTTCACAGGCCTCTTCGAGGGGGCAACCTCCAGTTGAGAAGAGCTCTATTACAATAATATCCAAGCTAGGGTTCTCATACCCTCGACTCCTATTTATACTAAAAAGAAGCATCTAGAGGAAGATCCTTTTAGAAGTGGAAGCTTCTATTAGGTCTTCTTACATTCGCCTTATTCTATTTTATTGAAAGGCCTTATTAATATTGACCTTTATTACATCGGAATATATTGTTCTACCTATGTGTGGGTTAGAACCCTAACATGTCCGTCCCCTTAAAAACAACCTTGTCCTCAAGGCTTGAGATGAGGAAATTGCTGTAGAAGGGTAGCTGGTTCCCAAGTGGAATATGCTAGAGTTGTATCTTTCCACTGGACTAGCACTTCCTTGATGGTTCTATGACATAGGCAATGCTCATGCTGGTCCAAAACTGCTTCTGGTTGTAGCCAAATGGATCCTTCTGTAGCTAACTCTGGAAGGTTGGTTTGAATTTGGCACTTAGCTCCAATCACCTTCTTTAAGCATGAAACATGAAAAACAGGATGTAGCTTCGAATGGCTGGGAAAATCCAAATGATAGGTGACTTGTCCCACACACTTGAGCATGGTATAAGGACCATAAAATTTGGGCGCTAGCTTCTGACAATGCTCAACCTTGAGGGAAGTTTTCTTGTAAGATTGCAGTCGAAGAAACACCTGATCCCCTTCTGCAAATTGACGTTTAGAGCGACCTTGATCTTCTTGTTGCTTCATGTGATTCTGTGCCATGAACAAATTCTCTTTGAGGGTACAAAGAATGGCCTCTCGAGTTGTAAGTGTTAGGTCAACCACCTAGACCTTCGAGGCACCCAGTAAGTATGAGAGAACTGAAGGTGTCTTCTATCCATATACTACTTCAAAAGGAGTCATGCATGTAGTTGTATGGTATGAAGTGTTGTACCACCATTCAGCTAGGGGTAACCATTGAGCCCACTAATTTTTCTTTTCTGAGGAAAAACACCTCAAATATGTTTCCAAACACTTGTTGAAAACTTATGTTTGGCCATCAGTCTGGGGATGATAAGTTGTGCTGAGATGCAATTATGTTCCTTGTATCTTTAACAATTCTTGTCAAAAATTGCTTGTGAAAGTTGGGTCGTGATCATAAACAATAGAGTACGACATGCCATGAAACTTGAAGACCCGATCCATGAAGATTTGAGCCACCGTGGATGCTGTAAATGGGTGTTGAAGGGCGTAGAAATGAGCGTACTTGGAAAGGCGATCAACAACCACCATGATGACAGATTTATTTCCTGATTTGGTTAAGCCGGTAAAAAATCCATAGAGATATCCTTCCAAATAGTAGGTGGAATCGACGACAGTTGTAGTGTGCCCAACGATTTGAATGTTTCTCCCTTGTTACATTGACATGCGTCACATTCAACTACAAAATTACAAATGTCCTATTTCATACCATCCCAAAAAAAGGAATGTTTGACCCTGTCATAGGTTTTGGTGAACCCGGAGTGCCCTGCTATGGGTGTAGCATGAAGCTCAGAAAGTACCGTGGATTTAAGATTTGATTGTTTACTTAAATACAAATGACCTTTGTATTGAAGTTCCTCATGGAGCCAAGAGTACCCTAGGGAAGCTGGAGCATTGGATTGCAATTGCTGGATCAACTGCAAACTTTTGGGGTCTTGTAGCCATTCCTAGCGAATGGCTTGGAGCCACTCTGGTACAATGAATGAAAGAGAAAAAAGGGATCCTTCATCTTCATATTCTTAGGAAAGTGCATCCGTAACCACATTGTATTTTCCTTTCTTATAAATGGTCTCATAATCATATCCAAAGAGTTTAGTCACCCATTTTCATTGTTCTGGGGAGGAAATGTGTTGTTCCAGAAAATACTTGAGGCTTTGATGGTCTGTCTTAATTTGGAACCGTTGCTCCAATAGATAAGGACGCCATATATCCATGGCATGCATAATAGATAACATTTCCTTTTCATAGATGGATTTTCCCAGATTTATTTCAGATAGTTTCTTGCTGGTAAAGGCCAAAGGTCGACCCTCTTGCATAAGAACATCACCAATTCCTTTCCTTGAGGCATCACATTCCAACACAAAGGTCTTTGTGAAATTGGGAAGGGCGAGGACTTGAGTGGTGCACATGGCCATCTTCAAGGTTTGAAAATATTGAGCAGCGGCTGGATTCCAAGTGAAAGAGTTCTTTTTGAGGAGATCGGTGAGAGGTGTTGCAATCTTCCCATAATTTTTAACAAACTTGCGATAATACCCCGTTAAGCCTAGAAATCCATGCAAGCTCTTAAAATTCTTTGGGTGAGGCCAGTATTGCATAGCTTCAATATTTTTAGGATCCACCCTAACGCCATATTTTCCAACCAGATGACCCAAGTATTTTACTTCTGAGGCGCCAAAAGCACATTTAGACTATTTCAAGAAAAATTGGTGCTGAGAGAGTAGATGGAGAACTCGATCCACATGAGAAATATGGTCTGTCCAGATTTTGTTATAGATGAGGATATCATCAAAGAAAACTAAGACAAAATGGTAGAGAAAAGGATGGAAGACATGATTCATGAGGCTTTGGAAGGTGGAGGGGGCATTACACAAGCCAAAGGACATGACCAAAAAATCATTGTGGCCCTCATGAGTTCTAAAGGTCATCTTGGGAATATCTGCCTCTTTCATTCATATCTAGTGGTATCCCTAATGAAGATCTAGTTTAGTGAAGAATTGGGTGCCACTCAATTCATCTAGGAGGTCATCAATGACAGGAATGGGGAATTTGTCTTTGATGGTAAGTTTGTTGAGGGCACGGAAGTCAGGACACATTCTCCAAGAACCTTATTTATTCAGGACCATGACCATAGGAGATGAATAGGGGCTTGTGCTAGGGAGGATGACGCCTGCATTAAGGAGTTCCTGGACCATTTTCTTAATTTCATTTTTTTGGGAAAAGGTGTGATGATACAGACGAATATTAGGAGGAAGGCTTCCTAGTACAAGGGGAATGGAATGATCATGAACACCATGGGAAGGAGGGAGGCCTTGGGGAGTGTAAAATACCAATTGATGTTTAGAAAGGATGGCTTGGAGTTCTTGCAGTACAAAAGGTGTCTTTGTTGCTTGTATGGCATGGAGTTGGGCGATAACACCAAAATGACCCTTTTTGAGCATATTTTCCATGCGATGAGAACTAATGATCTCAGGTGAACCTGCGGTGATGCCTTGGAACTTATATTGGTGGACCTCTTGGTCGAATTGAATGGTTAAGTCTTTAAAATCCATGAGAATGGGACCCAAAGTCCTTAGCCAGTCTGTACCCAGCACAATGTCACAACCTCCCATGTCAATAGAAAACATATGGGATTTCAGGTGGTAGTCACCAATTTGGAGATGCACACTTTCACAACACCCTCCACATTTCATGGAACCACCATTGGCAATCATGATTTGGAAATTATTGACGGCATGGATGTAGCAATGAGTTTCTTGGGCAATGCAACAATGAATAAAATTATGGGTGATGCCACTATCAACTAGAATGATGACCTTCTGATTCTTGATGTAACCGATTAGCTTGAGGGTTTGGGGAGCGGATAAGCCAATGAGAGCATTGAGGGAAATGAATGGTTCTACTTCGGGAGGGGTTATGTCAGTGGATTCGGGTGATTTAGACATAGAGGTAGTTTCTTCATCTTCTTCCGAAATCTCCTCGGAGATGGCTATAAAAATATTTTGTTCTTTACACTTGTGGCCCATGAAATATTTTTCATCACAGTTATAACAAAGGCCTTTGAGTTGGCGTTCATCCATTTTAGCCTGGGTCATTTTTTGGATCTTTAGTGGAGCAGAGGGAGTAGTGGGATTTACTAGTTTAGGGTAAGGGATGAAGGAGGGTTTGAGGTTTTGAGAAGATACAACCTGTTGTGCTTCTTTATCTCTTTTGGTAGCCTCCACCTAACTCTCAGGCTGAGCCATGAGGACATGGGCCCGAATTTCATCCTTGAGGCCGCTGATAAAAAACTCTCGGAAAAAGGCATCAGACATGCCCTCTGTTCTAAAATCCAGGTGCTCAAAGGAAGCTATAAAGTCTTCCACTGTTCCTAATTGTTTCATCTTTGTCAAACGACCCAAATGGTTGGTGTCAGTGTCAAAGCATTCATAAATCTTTGCCACAAATTGTGTCCAAGCAATATACCCTTGACGGGAATTTTTTCTCCATTGCCACCATTGCCAACGTTCTTGATCTAGATGGAGAACACCATACCAGATTTTGGCCAAGTCATCTGTAATGCTGTACAAAGAGAAGTAATGTTCCATTTGGGTTACCCAACCAGTGGGGTCCAAGCCATCAAATTTGGTCACATCCACCTGTGGAAGGCGTAGGTCACATTGAAAGTGATGGTTCTGCAAGGTATGGGAATGAGAGGAATGGTCACCTTTAGTATGTGGGGGTGAGGAAGAGGAAGGATTATCTATAGGGATATGCAGTTTGGTGTAGAGTGCTGAAAAGACTGATTCAAGATGGGTGGTGAGGTCTTGTTTGATTTCTCCCATTGAGGACTGCATGGTTGTATTGATGGCAACAACATTGGCATTGAGTTGTTTCACTTCTTATTGGGTCTCAATGAGACCAGATTGTAGGGTGTTGAAGCGAGCTTCCAAGTCTTGGCTATGAGTATGGGCCATGAGGATGGGGGAACTGAAAAGGGGTGGGTGGGGTAAATTTTTTTTTTTCGAAAAAATTATATGGAGGAATGTGATAAGGGTGAAGAGATGAATCTAATGGAATAGGGATGAAATAATGGTGAAAAAATTTCCAGACTCCTGTATTTTTTTTTTAGGGTACGTCCAGTCTGAATAATACTGCAAAGAGGAAATGACCAAATGCTTAACCAGAAAGAAATGTGTATTTACTTGGCAACCTGAACACAACTACACGACAATAGATCTTGTTTGTTTTAATTTGTTTATGTTTCTATCCCCAAGGGTTAGGTATTCAAGGGTTCTATAGACAAGGGTTTTCCCTATGTTATAGCTCTCTGATATACATGCGGGGTCCAACAGTAGTAGTCGTCCCAATATCTTAGGGTAGTAACTAAGGAGGATAGATCGTACCCTTATCCATACTACTTGACTACCCAGGTACTAGAGAGTATCTTCCCGAGTGTTTTTCTCGAGGACACTATAAAAGTCAGTCGACCGATCGATTTATCTAAAGAGGGCTTTAGGTAATCTAGGTCGATCTGTAAACAGGTGTTGTTTTATGCACTACCACTCGAAGGGGTACCAACAGGGGTTACAAGGGTGGCCAACAAAAGTGCACTTAAGTACTACTTGTATTTCTTGCATGTATGAATCCCTCAACCATGGGTTTATACGCATAATGACAAATCTTTGTGTCTTAAAGAAACCAGAATACATCTCTACCCTGAAAAAAAAATTAACCCACACTTTCTGCTGAGGAAAGTGCTCTGATACCACTTGTAATATGCCAGATATAAAATGTATGCAGAATAGAAATACAATGCTAGTAATGGCAGAATATCAACAATATAACCAGAACATTCACCACAATAACACTGAAATGATATAAGAATAACAACACAAATAACACTTTGAATATGAAAGCAATGTTCACGGGCCTCTTCGAGGGGGAAACCTCCAGTTGAGTAGAGCTCTATTACAATAATATCCAAGCTAGGGTTATCATACCCTCAACTCCTATTTATACTAAAAAGAAGCATCTAGAGGAAGATCCTTCTAGAAGCGAAAGCTTCTATTAGGTCTTCTTACATCTGCCTTATTCTATTTTATTGAAAGGCCTTATTAATATTGACCTTTATTACATCCCAATATATTGTTCTACCTATGTGCAGGTTAGGACCCTAATACATAACTTGGGATGCTTGTTGCAGTAGCCTCAAAGAAAAAGTACCAGTGTTCGATTAACAACCCCTATTTGTACATCGTTCTGTGGATGGAAAGTAGTGGTCCTCTTCAACTTGGTGTCCATCATTCTCCACAATCATGTCCAAAAATCCCCTAGGAATTGATTATCTCCATTCAAGATAATGGATGTGGGTAACCCAAAGTGAACCCAAACATACTGAAAGAAGAGATTAACAGTCTCCTCAGCGATGATCTTCTTTTTACATGGTGTCAAGATACCTATCTTTCTAAACCTATCCACTACAACATACAAATAGTCATGACCTGTTTTCAACATTGGTAAACCCCTACAAAATCCATGGAGATACTTTCCCATGGATGGGATGGAACATGAAGTGGTGAGTATAGCCCCAATTTTCTATTAGTGGGTTTACAATTAGAACACATCACACGCCCCTTTACATATTTAGTTACAATTTCTTTTATCTAAGGCCAATAACAAAATCTCTGCAAATGAGCCATAGTTTTCCCTACCCCAAAATGCCTAGACACAAGAGAAGTGTGAGCTTCTTGTATTACATGGACTCGTTCACTTGTAGGAATACATAACTTTCCAAGATGGTATAGAAGTTTTCCCTGTAGACAATAGTTCTCTACCTGTGCACCATGGGTTAGCTTCTCAAATAATTCTTTAAAATCTTCATCAACGAAATATTGTTCCACATAGCTATCATGAGATAAAGAAGCATTCTTCAAAATAATAGAAGCAACAATAGGAGGTCTAGAAAGCATATCAACTACCTTGTTACTCGTACCCTTTTTGTATTTTATTACCAAATGAAATTGTTGAAGAAAACCCATTCACTTGTAATGTCGAGATTGTTGCATCTTGGTTTGTGCTTGGAGATACTGTAAGGGTTGATGATCTATATGTATTATTGTTTCCTTCCCTAACAAGTAGTTCTTCCATTTCTTTACGCTTTGAACTAATGCATACAACTCTTTATCATATGTATGATAGTTAACAACAACTTGGTTAAAAGTTTCAAAGTGGTAACAGATAGGCTTACAATATTGCATCAATATTGCACCCATGGCATATCTACTGGCATCTGTCTCAATCTCGAAATATTGTTGAAGATTTGGCAGTGCTAATACTGGTGTGGTATTGATATATTCCTTCAAAGTGTCAAAATATTTTTTTTTCTTTCCTCCCCACTGAAAAGTGTTCTTCACACTAGTTAAGGCATGCAAAGGAGATGTAATAAAAGAGAAGTTTGAAATGAATCTCCTCTAGACCTAGACTACACCTAAGAAGCTTTGTACTTTGGTTACACTTTTGGGCTCAGGCCAATTTACAATTACATCAATCTTGGAATAATCAATTCTCAATTGTCCTCCTCCTACAATATGACCTAAGTACACAAGTGCAATCTTACCAAATTCAAATTTGGACAATTTTACATACAATTTTTCCCTTTTCAAAGTATCCAATACTTTCTTTACATGCCTTACATGTTCATCCCAAGTCCCACTAAATATACAATCACAAAATCATCTATAAATGGCCTGAATACATCATTCATCACACACATGAAGGTTGTCGGAGAATTAAAAATACCAAACGACATAACTAACCACTCAAACAATCCCTATTTAGTTTTAAAGGAATATTTCCATGCATCATGTTCTGCAACCTTGATTTGATGGTATCCACTGTGCAAATCCAACTTAGTGAAATAAACTACATTATTTATTTGATCAAGTAAATCATCTATAAGAGGAAGAGGGTATTGATTTTTCACCATGATTTTATTTAAGGCTCGGTAATTGACACACATTCACCATGTGTCGTCCTTGTTTGGCACCATCATGATCAAAGAACCACAAGGAGATAATCTGGGCCTGATGACCCCTTGATCCAATAAGCCTTGTACCTGCTTTTTTATCTCTTTCATCTCTACAACTGAAATCCTGTACATGCCCACATTAGGAAGAGGAGAATCTTGTCGAAGATGTATTTCATGTTAGATTTCCCTCTTAGGAGGTAATCCATATGGTTCCTGGAAAATGCCATCATACTTAGAAATAATTCCCTCTTAGGAGGTAATCCATATGGTTCCTGGAAAATGCCATCATACTTAGAAATAATATCAATTAATTCTTTCTTATGAGAAGGATCACATCCTTGGAAGGCATCAAATGTTCTAAAATCCTTTTCCCTTACGACCATGAGTACATATCTCTTATTAGTGTTTATGAGTCTCTTCATTTGTCCCGCACTAACAAGTGTGGTGTTTACCCTCATGTTGTGGGCTCTAACAATATATTCCACTCCCCCTTTAGTAAGGTGATATTTTTTCTCATGATGAAATAATACTACTTTCCTATCATGAAGATAAAGGCTCCCTAACACTATGCCACATATATCAAGTGATACAAAATCCAAATCCACTTCATCAATCAACTTTGAAGCAATAGCAAATCTGACCCTATAATGCTTGGTGACATCAAGTTTTTATTTATCACATACCCAAACAAGAGGATAAGGATTTGGATGTGGTTTAGTTTATAGACCCATATTTTTTACAAGTGCTTAAGATATCAAGTTTACTTGGGAACCCAGATCAAACAATGTATCTATATTAGTGTTCTTAGATAAAACTTTTATATGAAATAATTCATTCCTCTTTATTTCATCATCATGAGATTCATTATTGGAATTTGAACTAGCATGAAGGGAATATTTACCTTGTACTCCAACCATTGTGATATTTCCTTCATCTCCTAAATCCTAACCAAGATCTTGTTGCATTGTAGAAACGGTCTTTGTCTTCCCCTTTCTATCGAACTATTTCAGTCTCTTCTCTAGATGTAGTTTCCAATAGTGTTCATCATCATGACCATTATTCTTGCAATGAGTGAAATATGGTTTTACTTCTTCCCTCTTTACAGTGGTGGTCTCTTTGTCCTTCCTTTTAAACTTCTTAAACTGCTTATGTGGGAGATTGGAAGGTTTCTTTGTGGGATCTTCTTGAACATGTTTTCCCTTGTTCTCAAGGTGAGTGACTTGCACACAAACTTCGTCAATACTGGTGGGGTTAAAAAAATATTAAAGTATGACGCATATAGTTGTGAAGTGCACCAATAAACTTCATTAAAGTTTCATAAGAAACCAAAGGAATGTTTAATGCAAGAGCTTTCTTCCTAAATTCTTTCGTGAAACTTTGTACAATTTAACCCTTACTTTGTATTAAATTTTTCCATTCCATCATTGCTTTATGTAAATAACCCAATGGATAAAATTGCTTCCTTATTTCTGATTTAAATTTTGACCACGAGGAAAGAAGATTACCACACTTACTTATGTCCTGAAGTTTTCTCTCCCATCATACGAGAGTGGTTCCTTCCAACCTAAGAGAGGTCAATTGCACTTTAAATTCCTCTTCATCAATCTGTTGAACATGACAATATACTTCAACCTATCAGGTCCAATTATCTATCTTTTTAGGATTAGCATATCCATTAAACATAGGTAAAGCAAATTGTAAATCAAGCTTTAACAATGGTTTCCTAAAAGACATTTAATGGATAGAATGATGAGAATGATGAGAATTCTTAGAGGAATAAGAGCTAGAAATTTATGGTGAAGATGGAGGCTTAGGAGGGTCTCCTCCAACCCATTGATTCACTGAATCATTATCATCTACTTGTGCCTCCTTTTTCTTGCCCTTCTTCTTCATCCTCTTTTCGTAGTATCCATACATTCGCTCGACCATTTCTGACATGTGATAAAAGACCATATGGAAGTTTTTCTCCTATTCATCACACTTGTCCTCTTCAACCATTTTCTTCCTTTGAGATGCATGAACAACTTCGGGATTGAAAGTATGAAGAGTTCCTTCACTGTGCTTATGCTTGGACCTAGTAAGAATTCACACTCAAAAATTCAATTCAAATATGACTTCTCTGATACCAACATGATCTGGGATCTTTTCATCGATGTGACTTATTAAATAATTGTATTAAATGAGCATAAATTGAAGTGCACCATAAAGAAGGAATAACTCAATAAAGAAGAGACATATGCATCATATATGAACATAAAAATATGATAACAGAGTTCGTCCCTGTTGGACTATGTCTCCAAATCCTTCTCTCAAATGGGTAGGCCTTTTTATTAACTCAGTAAAAGAATTTGGATGTAGAATCTTTGCTCAGATGTAGAAGCTTTTCTCAGATCAGAAAACAAATAGCACCACTGAATTCTTGGCATCGAATTACCCAAAAAATGACTGTCTCCACGCCTCGATATGAGTCTGGCACTTTCATGCCCTTGAAAAAATTCATCTCGATTTTCATACCTACACATGAAATTAAATTCATGGGGAATTATGAGTTCGTACAGTCGCGCACCCCCTGGTCTGACCCCTGAACTCTAGAAAAATCATCTCTTAAGTAATTTTGGTAGGTAGATAAACCAACAGATCCGTTTTTCTTGTTGGTTGGCAGATATATTTAAAGCATCTTTGCTTAGAGGAGGTTCTGGGGTCAAGCCCACAAACCTCCATTTTAATACAAGATGGCATATATATATGTTATTCAATGGGATTGTTTCTAAATTTGGAGTGTGATTTGGTTGTCATGGATCCTGCAAGATCTGGTGGCAGATTGTATTATGAGTTTAGTGGACTGGGGTTTGGTGCCAGCTAACCCCTTGCCCCTTTTAAATTTCAGTTGATGGGAGTCCTTGGGAATTTTCCCACTGCCACGTGAAGACCTTTAATTGGCCCACGTCACCTTTTCCATGTTATCATGTTACTTCACCTACTGGGTGGTTGTATGGTCTTCCACGTGATATTACAGAATGCCATGTGGCACCTTCCCATTGGTACACAAAAATGAAGGACACATGGAAGCCTATGGTGTTTCCATGTCACCATGATGACATCAAAATGACATGTGTCTCCCTCTACGTTTTCCATGTACACTGCACGGATGATGATGTCATTCATATTGATGTTAACATCAACAGTATGGATGTTGACTCATCCCTGTTGATTGGGCTAGTTTGACCAAAACTTTGACTGTGAATATCTTTTGATCTATAACTTAGTTTGATGAGTCATTTATTTCATTGGAAATCTTACGAGGCACTCTTCATGATGATACCAATTTCACTGAGTTTTGAGGACTTTGAATTTTTTCACTTTCTCTATCTGATGAGGCCATTCTAAGCTTCTTGAGTTGTTTCTGCAAATTCTGAGTTATTCTTAGTCTTCTTTGGATCCTTTTTGGATCAATAAATGAACCAAATCATTATGTTTCCAACCATTCACCTCTGTGCTTGATATTCCATGCACTCCAAGACCCATTTGTATGGGTTTTAACCCTAACTACTTGATCTACAAACCCAAAATTTCCTCTATGGAAGAACCCACATATATACATACTTCTTGCTAGCATAATTTAGGGATTATCTAGGGTTCCTGCAGTATTTTAGTCTCCAATAGTTGGCAAGTGCTAGTGGCATCATTGGTATTCCACCCCTCCTTAATGCCTCATGGAAGAGGAACTCATGGATTACTAAGAGGATCCACTTGATGATAAGTAGATATGGGAATACCCTCAATATTTCCAACTTACCATGGATCATGTTCCATCCGCCTCTCCTGCGCTAGATTTGGGATGGCTGGACATAACTGAGGACAAGAAGAAGAAAATATAAACACATCAAATTCCATCTCGGTAATTCATTCTCCTAGAACAATATCACTAACCTCCATAGTTCGACATGGGGATATTGGCTCACACATTTCTACCAAGAGTGAAAAATCTCCAAAGACAGATGGGAAATTAAACCTGTCTCCTAGAATCAATTCCATATGTGCACCCATAGAAGATGAAGTCATGCTAGATCTAATGGTAGGGAATTTATACCCTATCTCCATTGAATGTGGCTCTCAAAAACATAAAGGACTCATATTCATTAGGGAACTTATTATAGGTGAGATAATGAGTGGAACTCCCCCCTATACCACTAGATCTACAGCTAGAAGCGTAGGCTTGGGAAGGCCAGGGAATTAGAGGGAAAAAATGAAGTGTATCAAGAAGACGGTCAAGGTAATAGACTGTAATGTTCCCAAGCCAAGATGAAAGGAGCATCACGGTTTTGGGTGTCTTTTAAAACTTTTATTGGTTGTGGTATTTTTTCATACACTTTGATGATCTACTTGTTTACATGTGTTTACTTGTAGGATGGCCTCTTGATTTTGGCCTTAGGGTTTTAATTGATGATTTAGATGTGTGTTGCAGCAATAAACAAGAGGATACAATCATGGAACATACCTCAACCATATGCAATATGATAGACAAGACAAAACATCTGAAATCTATTTTTATTCATGAAACATAAGAACCTGCTACAATGAAGATGTTAATCTAGAATTCTCAACAGATGGCTAAGAAGATAGACAATAGAAGATAGGAGCTGCTACAAAATTATCCAATCGAATATGACACAAGCCTGTAAGTTTTAAACCTATGAAGTAAAGCAATGCATATATATTCTTAAGCAATACAAAAATTAATCAATGGCTCATACACAGAATACACAGAGATCTTTATCGGAAACCCTCAACCGGGAAAACCTTTCTTTTTCATTATATCGAATTTCACCATTCGCCATACAATATATACAATGTTTTTAGGTATTCTGTAGATACCAAAACCCTAATCCCTTAATCCAGGATTAATTTACAAATCAGCTAAAAATAGCAAAATCCGCTAAAAATAGCAAAAACCGCTAAAAATAGCAAAAACCACCCCCCCAAAAAAATATAACGCATCGTACGGATCGTCAGATGCAGTTGTCGTATCTGACGCACCCACACACACACACATGCAAAGAATATAACACATACCCAACATTCTCCCACTTGTTGTTTTCTTTGCATCCAGGGGTCCAGGGGATTATATAGTCAACAATCCAG
>ML777278.1:2075144-2097831 GCA_009831015.1 Picea engelmannii | reverse complement strand
GAGTGCTCAAATCAACGGTCAATTTTGGATTCCGGACCCCCCCATCCATTCTTCCTTTAATGGAGGGGGGGGTTCGGAATGAGTGATAAAAGGCATGCAAAGATCTGTGGCTAGGAAACAAGTGCTCAGATCAATGACTCAAATTGTTTTTCGAACCCCCCAACTGATCTACCTTTAACTGAGGGGGGGGGGCATAATTTTTTTCTTCCTCTGGTGGGTCCCTTGTTATATGTGGCATCGATCTATTGCCCCAAGTCCCGTCACCATCTGCTATCTGACAGACCTCTGTCACCACTGGACGTCACCCTCCACCTTTCCTGAACATGTCATGCCCTATAACTGCTATCAGTCCTTTCCCCTCTATTCGCTCGTGGAAAGCCCCTTATTATGATTTTTACCTCCAATCGATAGCCTCCATGTCACCCATCCATATCCCTTAGCCAATGTCACCCGCCATCCCATACTCAAGTGATCCATTGGCCATTTATTACTGGATAACCTATCCATTATCCAGCTGACTTGTCTCCCGCACCCAACCGACCCCCATTTAAATAAAACTACTGTTATTCCCCTTACTTTCTCCATTCACCGATCACACCAGAGAAATTCACCGCTTACCCCTTCGTTACAGTCCATTGTCCTCATCCACAGTCAGTCACCCCCACTAACGTTGTGTTTTGTTGCAGGTACTATTGCAGAAATGGCGCCAAAATCCAAACAAACAGAAGGAGAGGAGAATCCATTTCTCCCACCTCCTGTAGACCTAGACAGGATCCCACTAGTCGACAAAGATCAATTAATCATGGATACTAAATGTGATTTTGATTGACCTCCAGTCGTGGCTCAGGGAAGTTTTCCTGGACCAAAGTGATGAAATTGGACTCTGGGAGTCCAATTTACCCCTCTACCTTTTCCCTCAGATCCACCATTTTCTCGAGTTCGCTCTCAAATGTCAAGCTCACTATATTCTTGAACAAAGAGATGGCATATCATCATCTGGAGAGATCATGTTCCTCATCGCACCTGAATCCATAGACTAGATGATGCAAATCCCCCGAGCCGACTCTGCGTCTCCCTTCAACCTGGAAATTCTCACGGAATTGTACCAGAAAATGACCTTCCCCCAAAGAGCTCAAATATTCGAGCTTTTCCTTCCCCCATCCGCTCAATTTCCCTCCACAAATCCTCCTTATCCATCTTCCATGTTCTCCACAAAGGGAAACCAGGTCATATCATCCCTTTGTGCTTTGATAGGATACTATTCTGATTAGTGGGTAGATGAACCCATTCTGGGTTTTCTATCCATCTTCTCTACTGACGAAAAGCCCACCACCCAGTTTGATTTCAGCACATTCTTGGCAGGAAATATTCACCAAAAGTTCATGAATTTCGGCACAGAAGGCATGTTCAGATACTCATCCGTACTAGCATACTTGTTCATCTTCTTCTAGGCAAATAAGTTTGGATTTTCCATGCAGAAGATGGACGGAGATGGTAGACCTCAGGCAGTCACAACGTGGACTTTTGCTCAAGCACAACTCCACAGAGTACAACTTCAAGGAGTTCATCGATCAATTCTTCCACCCTGTGGTCAGTATGTTAGGTGGCAGGCCCAAGCCCCGGATAAATGATGAAGTCCAGAGGATCTTGCACCTCTCGGATAACACAAAGATGAGTTATTGGTATTTATACCAGGATTACACCGAGATCAGAGTATACGGGTGTGAGTTAGCACCGTACAAGCTGCCCAAATATCTGCGTGTCAGGATTTTTTCTTTAGAATATATAAGTCATATTATAAATTTCGATGATATCCACTTTGTATCATTGAAGAAAAAGAAGTAGCTTAGAATCAAGGGGAAGATTGGCTCCTTCATCTGCAACAATCGAGGAGCTGGGGAAGAAGCAGATAGGATGCTGAGGGAGATTAAGTTCTCCATGAGTTTCCCATGGCATTATGATCCTTGTGGGATCATTTCAGGGATGAGGGTCAATAACAAAAGCATTCCATATATTCATGAGCCCAGGCCTGAAATTGAAATATTTGCAAATCAGATAGGGTGGGAGACCAACACATTGGTAGAAATAGAACAACAAGGTCCCGCTGCCACTGTGTCACCAATGACCACGCCACAGGTCCCAAAAGAGAAAAGGCCAAGGCAAGATTTGTCTCCGCCTGTCACTAAGGTATCTTCTGAGGAATTCCAGCTGCATACCAAGAGGCCTAATACTGTTGCAGCTCCTGGCCCGATCGGGGAAAAAGGAGCCCCATCTACCACAGTGACCAAAGTGGGTATTCCACCCTTCAGTTCGAGCCTCCATAAGGCCATAACCCCAACAACGATGGAGAAATATACAGATCCTCCATTGACCACCCAGCCAGACAAGGGGGGACCGAAGCTGAGTGTCTTTGAGAAATATGAGATGATAAAGAAAAAGAACTAGACCCTAACCAATAGTACTTGTGCCCAATTTTAGAAACAAATATCGATTGCACAACATAGGCTGATGTCGACATTTGACACAGAGAAGGGCAGAATGCACATGGCCTTCCTCTAGGCATAGGTACCAGATCCAAAGGTGATCACTGACTACAAGAGGGCCACCTTCAAATTCCAGACGAAGTACATGCATCCAACTGATCAGATGGATCTTCAAAGAAGACAGGGGAAATGGTTTTCTACACATTGGCGCATGCTTCCACTTCTGCGTCTAGATTGCAGGTGCCCCTGAACAATGTTCAAACACAGCTCAAGCTAGAGAAGATATCATCCTTTGCAAAGGAAAATAGGATCAAGACTTTGGAGGAGCTGGTCCTCAAAATCAGTTACGATCCTTCAAATGTGAAAGTAGATGAGGAAATGATAAAGAAGAAAAATGCTGACATAGCCTCCCTGAGAAAACAACTAAAACTCTTGCCCATAGAGGATTCGCAGGCAAAGGAGATAGCGAAGAAAGAAGGAGAGAAAGATGAGATGCTAAAGCTGCTCATGGAGCAGAATGCCCAACTTAAAGAAATGGAAGCTCAGATGGAGAAGTTGTTAAAAGAGAAAGAGAAACTGAAGCTAATGGAATTCATTCCATTGAGCACAATTCCAATTTTGGGAGTGAGCACAGCATCAGTGACAGAAATTCCATCTGCGACTCCATTGACATCACAGGAGAAGACAACCGACTTGGCTAAATCCACGGAAAAGATGAACCTGTAGGAGACAGAGATCAGTAGGCTTAAAAAGGAAGTTGAGAACCTTCAGGAACTCAAAACTTCCTTCCAGACTAGCCTCTCCAAGGAAAAGAAGGTGACAGAGAAACTCAAGCAAGAACTACAACAGCTCTGGAAGCAAACAGTGGTAGAGAAGACTTTGGCTGAGGTTAAATAGAATGTATGTACAGACATTACTAAGTCCATAAATGAGATATGGCCCATGATCCAAATCATGTTTGAGCAGAATGAGTTGGTGCTGAGAAGCAAACAAGCCATTGAAAAGATCAGATTAGAATTGGGATACATGCCAGCATAGGCAAACGAGATCATCAAGTTCCTCAATTCTAAGACTAGGGAAGAGCTAGAAGAACTGAAGATTGAAGATAGGATAGAGACCATCCTTGAGGTCAAAAGAGTTTTGACCAAGAGAGGATTAATGCTTCAGTTGGAAGAAAAGGTTCAGGCCATGGAACTGGGGGTACAAAAATTCTTCAGTAAGATTGAAGCTCTCCAGAAGAAAGGTCTTCCGGGTCTAAAAGTAATCAATGATAAATTGATGACACTCCCAGACTACAAGAAGAGATTAGCCGAAGTGGCTAAGGACAGTTCAAAGTTTGCAAGTATTCAAGGGAGCATCACTGGCAAGGCATTCCTAGATGCCCTCTAGTGGGACATCAGTATCCAACACTAGATTCGATACATCTTCCTCACAAAGCCAACATTTGCCAAGTACACAGAAATGGACGAAGTGTATCAAAGACAAAGTCAACGTGCCCAGTCATCTTAGATGGGAGGAGCTCTGTGATTTGATCGATTAGTGGATGAGTTGTCCCAGTCCAGTCAGTTTTCCAGTCAGATGAAGTCGTGCAGAAGCTTCATCAATGGCCCACCCAGAAATCAGCGTGCAGTTGCACCACATCATCAAGCAGTTCCTAGATTTAGGAATTTTGTTAAGTTAGTTAGGCTAAAAATAGATTTAGCACATCCTAGTCATTAATGACAGGATCTTTGTAATTTGAGTTATAAATAATTCACATTTCGAAGTATTGAGGGTTGTTGATCTTCACACCCTGACGCTATTAGACTGTAATCTTTTTTGAGATCTTCCATTAATAAAAAAGGAGGCACTTTTATAGGATTCTTGCATGTTTTCACTAGTGATGTTTTTCTCTCTAAGTTGAATGTTATTCTCTCTTTGTCATCATTTTGTTTTCTGAATCTAATCTTTAAGAGTAACGAATGTTGCAGGATTTATCTAGTATACCCTGTTTCTGACTCGAAATATTTAAGTGTGTTATCTTCTGGTGTTTTCAATAAAGAAATTCTTAACTGCTTCTTTGTTGAAATTATCTTTCTCATCTTTTCTTCTGTTCATCATTTAAGCAAGTAAAAGATCCAATGATTATATTATCTCTCCCTGTGAAAGTTTTTCCCTTTACGTTTCTGGTTTGTATTTCATTTTTTATTAAAACACAGACCCCATACCCTAATGGATGTGTGGGTTGTCTCAACCAATTCGAAAAATACTTTGACAACAAAAATGACCTATTTCTTTACCTAGCCTAAGATTTAAAGTTGGAAACATAGATAAATCATATATAGAGATCCCTCTCTGAAGTTGGAAGGGCTAGATCCCAGCTTCAAAAGTGGTTTGATAAAGTTACCTTAGTAGATTTCTTCTACTGTCAACCTCTAGGAAATTTACCAAGTGCTAACACACTCAAGGGAAAGGACTTTGCAAGATACCAGATATATAAAATATGCATAACAGAAATGAAATGCTAGAAATGACAGAATGATAGTAAAATATCCAGCACAATCTTCACACTACACAGAAATGTTATACGAAATAGCAACATAAATAACACTTTGATTCAGATAGAAATGTTCACAGGCCTCTTCGAGGGGGCAACCTCCAGTCGAGCAGTGCTCTGTTACAATAATCTCCAAGCTAGGGTTCTCATACCCTCGCCTCTTATTTATACTAAATATGTCTATTAAGAGAAGCATCTAGAGGAAGATCCTTCTAGAAGCNGAAGCTTCTATTAGGTCTTCTTACATCCGCCTTATTCTATTTTATTGAAAGGCCTTATTAATATTGACCTTTATTACATCCGAATACATTGATCTACCTATGTGTGGGTTAGGACCTTAACATGTCCGCCCCCTTAAAAACAGCCTTGCCCTCAAGGCTTGAGATGTGGAAATGGCTACAGAATGGTAGCTAGTTCCCAAGTGGCATCTGCTGGAGTCATGTCTTTCCACTAGACTAGCAATTCCTTGATGGTTCTCTGATGCAGGTGACGCTCATGCTGGTCCAAAATTGCTTCTGGCTGTAGCCAAATGGAGCCTTCTTCAACTAACTCTAGAAGGTTGGTTTGAATTTGGCACCTGGTTCCAGTCACCTTCTTCAAACATGAAACATGAAAAACAGGATGTAGCTTCGACTGACTGGGCAGAGCTAACTGATATGCGACTTGTCCCACACGCTTGAGAACTGTGTAAGGGCCATAGAATTTGGGTGCTAGCTTCTGACAATGCTAGGCCTTGAGGGAAGTTTGCTTATATGGTTGTAGTCTCAGAAACACCTGATCCCCTTCTGCAAATTGACGTTCAGAGCGACCTTGATCTGCTTGCTGCTTCATTCTATTATGTGCCATGACCAAGTTCTCTTTAAGGGTATGAAGGATGTCCTCTCGAATGGTAAGTGTTTGGTCAACCGCCTGGACCTTCGAGGTACCTGGTAAGTTTGAGAGAACTGAAGGTGGCTTCTGTCCATATACGGCTTCAAAGGGAGTCATGTGAGTGGCTGTATGGTATGTAGTGTTGTACCACCATTCGGTGAGGGGTAACCATTGAACCCACTGGTGTTTTTTTTCAGAGGCAAAGCACCTCAGATATGTTTCCAAACACTTGTTGACAACTTCCATTTGACCATCCGTTTGGGGATGATAAGCTAAGGTGAGATGCAATTGTGTGCCTTGTATCTTAAACAATTCTTACCAAAAATTTCTTGTGAAAGTTGGGTCTCGATCAGAAACAATAGAGTGCGGCATGCCATGTAGCTTGAATACCTGGTCCATGAAAATTTGAGCCACCGTGGATGCAGTAAATGGGTGGGAAAGAGCACAGAAATGAGCATACTTGGAGAGGTGATCCACCACCACCATTATGACTGATTTATTCCCCAATTTGGGTAGGCCTGTAATAAAGTCCATAGAGATATCCTGCCAAATAGTAGGGGGAATCGGAAGTGGTTGGAGGGTGCCTGGGGATTTGACTGTTTCTCCCTTGTTGAGTTGACACACCTCAGATTCAGCGACAAACTTACGGATGTCCTGTTTCATACCCTCCCAGAAAAAAGAGCGTTTGACTCAGTCATATGTTTTGGTGAACCCTAAGTGCCCGGCTATGGGTGTAGCATGAAGCTCAGAAAGCACAATGGATTTGAGATGGGATTGTTTACTTAAATACAAGCGAACTTTATATCGAAGCTCATCCTGGAGCCAGGAGTATCCTAGGGGAGCCGGAGCCTTGTTCTGCAGTTGCTGGATCATATGCAAACTTTTGGGATCTTGAAGCCATTCCTGGTGCACAACTTGGAGCCAATCAGGTATAATGAAGGAAAGAGAAAAAAGAGATCCTTCGTCTTCATTTTTTTGGGACAGTGCATCCACCACAACATTGTCTTTTCCCTTCTTGTAAATGATCTCATATTCATATCCAAAGAGCTTAGTCACCCATTTTTGTTGTTCCTGGGAGGAAATGTGTTGTTCTAGAAAGTACTTGAGGCTTTGATGGTCTGTCTTAATTTGGAAGCGTTTCCCCAAGAGATATGGACGCCACAAGTCAACGGCATGCAAAATCACCAACATTTATTTTTCATAAATGGGTTTGCCTAGATTCTGTTCAGACAGTTGCTTGCTAGTGAAGGCCAAAGTTCGACCCTATTTCATAAGGACAACACCAATTCCTTTCCCTGAGGCATCACATTCCAACATAAAAGTCTTTGTGAAGTCGGGAAGGGCCAGAACCGAAGTGGTGCACATGGCCATCTTCAAGGTTTGAAAAGATTGAGCAACTGTTGGAGTCCAAGTGAAAGAGTTATTTTTGAGGAGAGTCGTGAGAGGTGCTACAATCTTTCCATAGTTCTTAACGAACTTGCGGTAATACCCTGTGAGGCCCAAAAATCCGCGTAAGATTTTGAGGGTCTTTGGGTGTGGCCAGTCTTGCATAGCTTCAATATTTCTCGAGTCCACCCTTATGCCATCCTTTCCCACTAGATGACCCAAGTATTCTACTTCGGAGGCACCAAAAGAACATTTGGACTATTTCAGGAAAAGATGGTGCTGAGTGAGTAGGCAGAGAACTTGATCCACATGATTAAGATGCTCTGTCCAAGTTTTGCTATATATGAGGATATCATCAAAGAAAACTAAGACAAAATTATGGAGAAAAGGGAAGAAGACATGGTTCATGAGGCTATGGAAGGTGGAGGGGGCGTTACACAAGACAAAGGGCATGACCAAAAACTCATAGTGGCCCTCATGAGTGCGAAAGGCTATATTGGGAATGTCGGCCTCTTTCATGTGTATCTGGTGATAGCCCGAGCGAAGATCAAGTTTGGTAAAGAATTGGGCGCCACTCAATTCATCCAAAAGGTCATCAATGACATGAATGGGAAATTTGTCTTTGATGGTTAGTTTGTTGAGAGCATGGAAGTCAGGACACATTCTCCAAGAACCTTCTTTCTTCAATACCATGACGACCGGAGAGGAGTAAGGGCTCGTACTAGGATGGATGACTCTGGCAGTAAGGAGTTCTTGGACCATTTTTTCAATTTCATTTTTTTGTGCAAAGGGGTGGTGATATGGATGTATATTGGGGGGAAGGATTCCTGGGACAAGGGGAATGGAATGATCATGGACACCGCGGGAAGGGGGGAGTCCTTGGGTAGTTGAAAATACTGTTTGATGTTTATAAAGGAGGGCTTGGAGGTCTTGGGGCACTGGTGGTGTCTCTGTGGCTTGTATGGCATAGAGTTGGGCAATGACACCCAAATGACCTTTTTTGAGCAGTTTTTCCATTCAATGAGAATTGATGATCTCAGGTGAACCAACAATGATGCCTCGAAATTTATATTGGTGGCCTCCTTGGTTGAATTGCATGGTTAAGTTCTAAAAATCCATGAGAATGGGACCCAAATTCCTTAGCCAGTCTGCACCCAACACAATGTCACAACCGCCCATGTCAATCGCAAACATACGGGATTTGAGGTGGTAGTTGCCTATTTGGAGATGCACATTTTCACAGCGCCCGCCACATTTCATAGAACCACCATTGGCAATCATGATTTGGAAATTGTTGAGAGCATGGATGTAGCAATGGGTTTCTTGGGCAATGCGACGATGAATAAAATTGTGGGTGCTGCCACTATCAACCAAAATGATGACCTTTCTTTGCTTGATGTAATCGATTAACTTGAGGGTTTGGGGGGCAGAGAAGCTGGTGAGAGCATTGAGGGAAATAATCAGTTCCACTTTGGGAGGGTCCGAGGGAGGGATTATGTCAGAGATTTCTGGTGACTTAGGCACAGGGGGAATGTCATGATCTTCTTCTTGAATATCCTCAGAGATGGCCATAAAGAGATTTTGTTCCTTACATTTGTGGCCTAGGAAATATTTTTCATCACAATTATAACAAAGGCCTTTGAGTTGGCGTTCAGCCATTTCATCCTTGGTCAATTTTTGGATTTTTAATGGGGTGGAGGGAGTAGTGGGGTTTACTGGTTTAGAGCGCGAGATAAAGGAAGGCTTACAGTTTTGAGAGGAAACAATTTGTTGTGCTTCTTTATCTTTTTTGGTAGCCTCCACCCAAGTCGTAGGTCGAGCCATGAGGACGTGGGCCCTAATCTCCTCCTTGAGGCCACTGATAAAACACTCTCGAAAGAAAGCATCAGTCATTCCCTATGTTTGAAAAGCTAGACGCTCAAATGCAACTATGAAGTCTTTGACTGTGCTTAATTGCTTCAATTTTGTCAAACAGCCCAAATGGTTGGTGTCAGTGTCAAAGAATTCATAAAGCTCAACAACAAATTGGGTCCAAGCAATATATACTTGACGGGAAGTTTTTCTCCATTGCCAACATTCTTGATCTAGATGGAGAACACCATACCGTAGTTTGGCCAAGTCATCTATAATGTTGTAGAGAGAGAAATAATGTTCCATTTGTGTGACCCAACTAGTGGGGTCTGAGCCATCAAATTTGGTTACATCCACCCGTGGAAGGCGTATGTCCCTTTGAAAGTGATGGGGTTGAAAGGAATGGGAAGAAGTTTCACCTTTAGTCTTTTTATGTGCATCAGGAAAAGAGTCATCGAGACGGATTTTGATTTTGGTGCAGAGTGATACAAAGACAGATTCAAGTTTGTGTTTGAATTCCGCCATTGTGGACTGCACGACTACATTGACGGATGCATTTATGGAGGCATCACGGGAGGCAATAGTAGCAATGAGTTGTTGCACTTCTTGTTGGGTCTTAAGGAAACCAGATTCCAAGGTGTTGAAGCGAGAGTCTAGTTCTTGGCTACGGGTATGGGCCATGATGATGGGTGAACTGGAAAGGGAGCGGGCGGGGTTAGAAATTTTTGCAGAAAAATGATATGGATGAATGTGACAAGGGGGAAGAGATGAGTCTAATGGAATAGGTCTCAAATAAAGGTGAAAAAATGGGAGCGGGCGGGTTCAGAAATTTTTTGCCAAAAAATGATATGGATGAATGTGACAAGGGGGAAGAGATGAGTCTAATGGAATAGGTCTCAAATAATGGTGAAACATTTTCCAGACTTTTTTTTTTTTTTTTACAGTTGTGGAGTTATACTTTGGTCTGAAGAATGCTGCAGTGTTGAAATCCCCAAATTCTGAACCAGTGAGTATTTACTTAGCAACGCAAAAACAGATGCGCATCAATAGATCTCGCTGGTTTAATTTGTTTATGTTTTTGTTTATGTTCCCCAAGGGTTAGGTATTCAAGGGTTCTACAGACAAGGGTTTTCCCTGTGCTATAGCTCTCTGATATACATGCAGGGTCCAACAGTAGTACTCGAACCAATATCTCAGGGCACTAACTAAGGAGGATAGACCGTACCCTTAGCCATACTACCCGACTACCCAGGTACTATAGAGTATCTTCCTGAGTGTTTTTCTTGGTGACACTATAGCTGTCTGGTGGCCAAAAGGTTTATCTAAAGAGGTCTTCAGGAAATCTAGGTCGATCCGTACATAAGTGTTGTTTAATGCGCTACCACTCGAAGGGGTACCAACAGGGGTTACAAGGGTGGCCAACAGATGTGCACTTAAGAACCAGTTTTATTTCCTGCGTGTATGAATCCCTCAACCGCGGGTTTATGCATGTAACGACAGATCTCTGTGGCTTAAAGACGCTGGAATACGTCTCTACCCTGAAAAAAAATACCCACAATTTCTTCCAAGGAAATTGCTCTGATACCACTTGCAAGATACCAGATATATAAAATATGCAAAACAGAAATGAAATGCTAGAAATGACCGAATGACAGTAAAATATCCAGCATAATCTTCACACTACACAAAAATTTTATATGAAATAGCAACAGAAATAACACTTTGATTCAGATAGCAATGTTCATAGGCCTCTTCGAGGGGGCAACCTCCAGTCGAGTAGCGCTCTGTTACAATAATCTCCAAGCTAGGGTTCTCATACCCTCACCTCTTATTTATACTAAATATGTCTATTAAGAGAAGCATCTAGAGGAAGATCCTTCTAGAAGCGGAAGCTTCTATTAGGTTATCTTACATATACCTTATTCTATTTTATTGAAATGCCTTATTAATATTGACCTTTATTACATCCAAATACATTGATCTACCTATGTGCGGGTTAGGACCTTAACAGACTTACACAAACCCATTTATGAGAAGGAAATGATGGCAATACTACATGCATTGAAGAAATGGTGTCCTTACCTAATAGGTAGGCACTTCAAGGTCAAAATAGATCACGATAGTCTTAAATACTTCTTGTAACAAAGACTATCTTCATAAGAACAACAAAAATGGGTAACCAAGATATTGGGTTATGATTTTGAAATCGTCTATAAAAAAGGGAAGCAAAATGTTGTGGTAGATGCACTCTCAAGGAAGGATGAAGATGTTGAGGCCTTTCTCTGTGATATCTCAATCATCCAACCTAATTGGATAATAGAAGCAATGGATGAATGGAAAAATGACGAAAAAGTGTGGACTCTCATTCAAAGGTTGCAATAGGATTCTAGTACATCAGATACATTTACATAGAAAAATGATTCACTATGGTACAAAGATTGCTTATATTTATGTAAGAACTCCCAACTTAAACAAAAGGTACTATTGAAATTGCACACCTCTCCAGCAGGAGGGAACTCAAGATTTTTAAAAACCTACCATAGGGCCAAGAAGGAATTTTTTTGGGATGGCCTTAAAAATGGCGTTCAAAGGTTTTTGGCAGAATGTTTGGTTTGCCAACAAAATAAGGTGGAAACAATTAAGATCCCAGTTCTTTTACAACCATTATCCATCTCAAGTCAGTGCTGGGAGGAGGTTTCCATGGATTTCATCACAGTGTTACTGAAGTATGAAGGAAAGAGTGTCATCATGGTGATTTTTGATAGACTAACCAAGTACACACACTTTTGTGCACTCTCTCATCCATTCAAAGCTACTACAGTTGCCACCGCATTCATGGAGACAGTTCAAAAGCTACATGGTACCCCAAAGATTATTGTAAGTGACAAAGATCCCATCTTCACTGGACATTTTTGGACATAATTGTTTTCTTGTTTGGGTACTCAATTTGCTCATAACTCATCCTATCATCCTCAATCTGATGGACAAACTGAGATAGCGAACAAATGTCTAGAATTCTACCTTCATTGCTTTGTCTCTGATAAAAAAACACAATGGTTCAAATGGTTACCCTTGGCAAAATGGCGGTATAACACTTCCTTTCACAATGCAACAAAAATGACACCATTTATGGAAATCTATGGATACCACCCTCCTTCCATCACTTCTTCTCTAAAAGAAAAATCTAAGGTTCAAGCAGTGGAAGATCACATCAAGCATCAACAACAGTTTCTCCAAATATTAAAGGACAACCTGACCATGGCACATAATCGCATGAAACAAGCAGATCAACATCGTAGTGAAAGAAGTTTTGAAGTAGGGGATTGGGTGTTTTTAAGACTACAACCATACACATAGATGTCCCTCAAGAAAGCCAATAAGGATAATAAATCATCACCAAAGTAATATGGCCCTTATAAGATGTTGCAAAATACTGGCACTATGGCATACGAATTGGAGTTGCCTACATATTCACGAGTACACCCAGTTTTCCATGTTTCATGCTTAAAGAAGGTTATAGGTGACAAGATCCCAGTTCAAACTATATTTCCAGAACTTGACGAGGAAGGAAAAATCATATTGGATCCTGAAGCCATCACTGACACAAGAATTTGCCAGCTAAGGAATGGAACCATTTCAGAGTATCTCATTAAATGAAGGAAACTATCGGCTGCAGATTCCACTTGGGAAGATGAGTCTTTTATAAAGAAGCATCCATAGATACTCAAGCATTGCAGACAACACTTGTCTCAAGGGAAGGGGCATGTTTAGCCCTAAATAGTGGCTCATTACCCCTTAATTGGGACATATTATATTAGTATTGTTATTTTATTTATGTTGGCTTTAGTCCATTAGTTGTAATTATACCTCCTAGTATCCTATATATACCAAGGAGACATTTTCATTTGGAATCATCTTGTAATTGAACATTTATGTGGGAATAAGGAGGTTTCACCCTCGAAGAGGTTTATTATATGAATTTATCTCTTTTTCAAGGAGTTGAGTACTTATTCTGAGGTTTTTCTATGCTATATTGATATTTGGTTCCTAACAACTGGCTACTCTGGTCATCATAAAATTCTGCACTGTGATGATGTCCCAAATTGGGGACATTACAGTCCTACCTTCTAGAAGATTGCTTGTCCTTAAGAAATAACCAAATCCCCTCAAATAAAATACTAGGATCCCATGTCCACCTGTGGGATACACAGTAGAACCCGTCCAAAGATGAACACTCATACATTCTTCCCCCTGGGTCCCATATCAAGTCATGAACTAGGAAGCATAACCCTGAAATATACCAACTCCGGGAGTCTCTTGCATATGACACATGGCCTCATATCGGAATGAATCCATCCTCCAAGTCTCTATCAAGATCCCTACGGCCTCCAACAACTGCACATGATGATTCTAGAATGAGATGCTGCAAGATCTCCATGAGACACCCGGAAGCGATGCACGCATCTCAACACTAAAGCTCAATGGAAATTTAGAACAACTTACCCCTGCAAAGGTCCACTCACCATTTTCAGTCAGTGAAATGCCCAACCTTCCAATCCCTAGGTCCCATGCTAACCTCTATTGAAGATAACCCTACTAGCCCTGCACTATTCTGACCATGGTTGTCTACCCCTTGCATACATCCTTAATCCTCCTCTCCTGGGTCCTCCAGCTTAAATACCTATGACCATTGGACCTACTATTTAGAAACTATATCAATAAAGACACCTCTGTAGAAGTACCTATCCAAACATCTCCATGCCCTATCATGATGATCAAGAGGAAGAAAAGGTCTCGCCCCATGGGACAAGTACCTTCAGGCCCACTCCAAACCAACCCAAGGTGGAGTGTGTGGATCTTGGGAGAAACCTCTGTCAACATTAACAAAATGCTAACAAAACAGACTCCCAGATCCCATGGAAAACTTGGAAGTTTATCACTTCCAGTCTCCATTGGCTACTCCTGTGTCAGACTGATAACTGTCGGAAGTCCCCCATCCTCATTCTCATGAGTATCTATACCTATTTCAGCCTCTGAGTTGTCTGATATCATCTGGACTATGATTCTCATCATCACACACAAGGCCTCCACTATTTTCCCATCATGACCCACCTCTATCCTAATATATGTCGTAAATGCACTCATGTCAGGTGGTTTTGTCCTAACCACTCTCCATGTCTCATATACCATGCAAATCCTAATACTACGAAGGTGACCTCTCATAACTATGTTTTGCTACAAAGGAAGGGAATCTACATGCTCCCCGAAGTGTGTCTCCTCCCTACACATCAATACACCCCTTTGGATCTCACTGTAAAACTTTGCATGTCTCTATGAGTCATAAATCACCACTGTCTGCTCTTGCATACTCAGATAGTTCCTTGTATACCCTTGCAACATCATGGATCCTGGGTGTACTACTAGATCAACCTCTCCATGAAGGTTAATCCCTCTCGGGACACAAATGGAAGTATCATCAAAACTACCTGTTGGTACAGGGGCAGACCCAGGGTTCAACGCTACAACAACACACCAACAAAACCCTAACTACCAACCCTTTCAGCAACACCTGCAAAGAAGATGAAGTCTAACCCGAGGTAGAGGCAGGGGTGGTTATAGGACTCATATGTATGCAACCTTAACTAGGACATAGATCTGTGATTCTAACGCTTAGTAGAGAACTTAGTAATTAACCTTCATCAATATTTAGTTCTTAGTAATAGCGCAGATGTACTCTAACTACAGAGTATCACAGTATGCAACCAGATCCATCATCTAATAACACTTAATATAATAGGAACATATTAGATCTAGTAGATTCAAGCACTAAGAACATCCATATAGGTCAGATCTAGCATTCATTCACATGATTAGGCACAAAGAAACATCAGATCTATCTAACATGCATCACATAGTGTTATCACTGAAATTTCGTCCACAAATGGTTACAAGAATTTAGCATCGCCAAACAGTTATGAGGTCACCGATGGACTAGAATTAACACAAAATCATTTCCAAAGGGTCAAAAACCATACAACTACTACAAAAATTAAAGGGCACTATGAAGACACAGGGTGCACGCGCACATTCTCAAAACAGAAACACAAAAATTGTGCACATGCACACGATGCACGATTGTTGTCGCACAAATCCACGCACCTGAGAAATGATGCATTTATAAGAGTGGTCGACCTCCCACCCACTCCTGGTTCAGCTTCCAAGTTGATTTGACACTCAAATCTGGACTGGATTTGACTGGGTGTCTGGTCAAAGACCTAGAAATGCCCTAATTAGCCTCTTTACACACTACAAACTAGTTGGACAATACCTCAAAGAAATGCTATAAAAAGGCCATGGATACACTTCATTTTTCAAGGAATTCATAGAAAATTTATGCTACCATTATTCTCTTGAGGAATCTTCTATCCTTACTAAGAGTATACTTGCATCATTGCATTGGGCAATCCATCTCACCCCTTGAGTGGATTAGCAAAGAATTCTTTCACCATTTTCATTTTCATTTTCAAAGTTGTAAGAAGAGATTATTTGTGGGGGTCCAAGAGCCCTCCCTTGGAGAAAGAAGGGACTCATAGTCCTCTTTCTTCTCAGTGTTTTCTTTCACTAATATCATCCTTATCATTGGTGACATGGGTCTAATTGTTTCTTTTTTCCTTATGTCCCTAGGCTCATTAATTTAGTTGTTGTTTTATTTCTTAGTTTATTTCTTAGTTGTTCTTTTGTATTTCTTTCTCTAATCCTTTTCCTTACAATTTTCCTGCTTAGAAAACCCAACTAATCTTGCAAGCACCTCTATTTTTCTCACTAAGGTGACGAAAGAGGTGCAACAGATTGGTGACTCCACCAGGGAAAGGTATCAATTTCCTACCCCATTTGGGTTTTTCTAGCTCTTCTTTTGGTTTATTTAACTTGCAGGTGCATTAACCGGCCTAAGCCGAGCTACTAATCATCCAATTCCAAGTTGAATTGAGAGAATTACATCCAGAATTTTCATTCATGGCCATGTGTCACTTGTGCACAAGTTTTTCAGCCCATAGACATGCATCGTGTGCACATGCGCCTAAGTTACAGTTTTGTTCTGTGCACCTGCACCCATTAACTCTTTTCGTTCTACGCACATGCACTCAGTGCACCTCTGTCTCCACTAAGACCCGCACACCTGTGCAAAAAATTCACATTGTAAGGTTTCTGAGATTTGGGGAAGGCCCTTAGCCTTCTTAAAAGTGATTTTATGCATGGTTTAAGCTGCACCACACTTAGTCCCCTCTTCATATAAAGGGATTAGTCAAAACACATAGGCACTTATGGAGTTAAAATCATTATTTCTTCTTTTGCTTTCATTTTCGCCACATGGATGGCTTGCTTTGACTAAAAATATAAGTTGGAAATCATTTGTAATCAAATCTAACTTGCATCGGGACTAAAAGTTGGATATGCTCTTCTCTCGCGCCTCCAAGTGACCTTGAGAATCATAAAAATATTGTGGGACAATTTCATCTCCCTTAAGAATATTAAAAATTTTAGGAGAGGACAACAACCCTTCTTGGGACTCCTCTTAGTTTATTTTTTCAAACACATCTTAAGATTGTAATGGGCCCATATATGCCCACATGCTACAAATATAGGATGGTGTTGAAATTTACTTTCTTAGATCAAATCACTAGGGAAGTTTAAAGGTTTTGTAACGGGTCCACACATGCCCACATGATCACAATCTAGGATAGTTTCAAAGCTTTACTTAGATTAAATCATAATAGGGAGTTAAAGAAATAGTAACGAACCCACATGTCCACATGTTAGCTTCCTAGGAACTTTTGAATTATGCAAGGTTGTACCAAAGGCACTTAGTTAATTAGGTAATCAACACTTGTAAGGACCAAGCAAAGTCCACATGTAGCAAGGTGACACCTAATTCATTAAAAATTGGCACACTTTCACTCATTCACACACAAAAGTCACTTATCACTCACATAGCTTCTTCTTGAAATGTGGAGGTCAAAGTAAGTTTCCTCCAAAGGGATTCTGAAACACCCCACNCTTTTCTTGATGAAACTATCCACTCCCATTTAATTTTAACGAGGTTGGTTCACACCCTCAACCTCTCAAAACAACTACATCTAAATTTTTTCTAAAAACTCACTAAGTTTTCCTCCACAAGAGGTGCCAAAAGAAATTTTGTAGTCTAGGTAGGATTTCAGGGATAAGCATCCAAATAACTCCCCATTATCTAGTTCTCACATTGTCAAAACAATAGAAGTTGTCAAATAGGGAACTGAAAATCCTCCAAGTCAAGTGTTCCTAACACCATAAGGCAGGGAGATACCTGTGAAGGGTTGAAGGCTGAGGTTCAGTTGTTCTGTGCATCCCCCCTTGAGGCACCCACCTCTTGGACAGGATCCATATTGTGACCCATTTCTTAGGCTGAAAATCTAAATGTCGCACTTTGACCGAGGTACCTAGTGACCAAATTTTAGGACATCTACCCAGGTGGAAATTGTGGGCTGCAATTGCACCTTGATTGGATTTTGTGTGGCTATTGGGAAATATCACCAGCTCTTTCAGGATATGCCCCCTTTACCCCTCATTATAACCGATTATTTCATCCTTCACTAGTCTCTCTTCCGGTGACTTCAGACCCCATTGTTGAGTACTATTGGAAGGTCCAATGCTATTTGAGAGGAAGGACGTTACATATTTTAGGACACGAGCATTTTTTTTCGTTGATTCCCCATGCAGAAAAAACCCACTTATCCACATATATGCTTCTTTCTCAAACCACCTTATGTATGATGCACTTCTGATTACATTTTGATTTGGATATATATATTGTGTAAAGTTCAAAATTTGCAACAAAGGCTCTTGTTTCTTTATTACTCTCACCACCATTTTCACACATTCACTCAGCTAGTTGGACATCATAGGGGACCCACAGAATCATTGTCATTCTCAATGCTTGCTAAACCTCCCTCCTATCTTAGGGGGAGTGTCTAGTCTTGCCCACCCATCGACACCACTGTCTCACACTCTAGTGAGTGCCACTGTCTTAGGATCAGCCTTGCTTGGTTCCACATTACTTGGGTCCACTTCCCAAGGTCCTCCATCCACTCACTCTCATTTACATGGAAGTGGGGCGTCAACTTCCTCTCAATGGGGAAGTACCAACCCACCTAGCCCCCCTCTAGGTTCAAGTTCACAGAACACTCCTACCAAGGCAGGAGCTAATCCTCAACCAACACTCCTGATACCATATTTGGCCTCTCTTAACATGCCATATCTAAGCAAACTCACCAATGATCCTATATTGCATGACCCCACATGGCCTGCAATGCCCACCAAACTACCTTCAGACATCCCCAAGTTTGAAGGAAAGGTAGGAGATGACCCTACCAACCATGTCATGACTTTCCACCTATGGTGATCTTCCAACAACATTATGGATGATTTCATCAGACTACAATTATTTCAATGCACACTCACTGGCCCATCAACCAAATGGTATGTAGATGAAAAATCAGGGTCCCATGTGACTTTCGAGTCCTTGGCCAAAGCATTTTTGACCTTCTTTCAATTACCAATCCACCATGACAATGGTCTGGAACTACTCTCTAATTTCAAACAAACCTTAGCCACACATATCATTGATCACATTCACGAGTGGCGTAGGTGACGTAGTTTGTGCAGAGCAGAAACCACCAAACAACAGTGTCTTGACTGGTTTCTTATATCACTTGTCTCTCTCCTCGATAAGGATGTAGCTTCCACCTTAACTCAATCAGAAGAAGAAGCCATTATTAAGGCTCAACAATACGACCTTATCTATTCACAATCAGGGTACTTATACATTGTACTCCCTAATCTCCCAAAACCTATGTCGTTTGGCCAAGACAAACCTGGGATCTCTCACTCAGCAGATAGACTGATTGGTAATACCACTCACCATGGTCCACAACCCCAACAACCACCAATGTATGGAACACCTCAATATCCGTCGGCATATGGGGGCACCTCTTATTACCCCCCACCCCCTTATCAACAACCATACCCTGTTTCGATGCCACTACCCATCAGTGGGCCACCGCCGGCACCCCCCAAACAACCACCTATTCAAACAAGTTCTGGTACCCCCTCTACCTCAGCTTATAGTACTAGAGAAAATGCCACGCCTTCCTATGTACCTTACGGATCGTTACCCCCACAGAATTTGTACTTTCCATTTCTTGGTCCCCCACAACCCATCTCTCCCCCACATCCTCATACTGGGGTGAGTTTTGTTCAACCCTCTCCCATTCAACAATATCAAAATTTTGAAGAGATGAATACGTAAAATTTGACCCACCCATTGAATAATGCCAAAAATAAAGGAAGAAACAGGAACAACAACAACCCAGGTCAAGGCGGGAATCAACCCCAATAGAACCAACCTACTGGGGGCAACTAGAACTAAGGGAATCAGAACCCCCAGGGGGGAAATAACAATAGGTGTCAAGGGAGAAATAACAATAATGTTAAAACCAACTTCCTTTGTGCCCTTTGTAGTGAGTTCAGTCATTATACTCATCATTTCCCCCAAATTGCTAATTTCAAATGGATGAAAGAATCAGGCAGTCTACCCCATCCTCCAGCACCGCTTGCCCCTCAGTAGGCCCCACAAAAATATGTACAACAACCCCCCCAGTTGTGCTGCAGAATCCTATTCCACACCAAGGTGTGATAAACACCCAACAGGACACGCACCCTACCCCACCTCAGTTGGGACAATACCTCAATCCAAACAACCCAGCAGATTGCACGATCCTCCTCACCAGTGAGGAAGAAATCCTATTGCAAACACCTAATCGTCAGTACCATGCACCCGCTGAGTCCCCTCTCATTCCTCCAAAAACAATCCCCGCCTCAACGGCACTCTCGTTGGTGATCCCTTTCCCTAACACAGAACCACCTCTTCGCATCCCTTGCATCCCATTGCGCAGAAATATCCACAACCCACAGGATAGGGTAGCCCATAATTACAACTTGGTTGATGAATTAGCACAATCCCCAGCTTCCATGTCAGTCTTAAAAGTCCTTTAGACTTGTCCCACTCAACATAAATCATTACTTTCCTCCTTGGGGGTAGTCGACCCTACAGATACTCAACTTATTACATTTGATCTTGACAGTGGAGAACTTCGCCTTCCTGCTTTGATCGCTTTTCAAATCCCAGTGAAAATAAGAAACATTATAGTTCATAGGTGTATCATCTATGAAGGTGCATCTACATGCATTATGTCCAAATCTGTATGGAAAAAACTTGGTTCCCCCGAACTCATACCCTCTTCCATTAACCTAAAAGCTTATGACGGACGACCATCATCTCCAGAAGGGCTCTTCCAAAATGTCCCCATAGAACTCGGGGGTAAGACTATTCTCATCGACATTGAAGTTATCGACGCCCCACTCGATTATAATATCCTGTTCGGTCGTAGCTACATGTATGCTATGAAGGCAGTTGCCTCTTTCTTCTTTCGAACAATGATGTTCCCCCATAACGGGAAGATCATTACCATTAACCAAGTCTCACATTACGAGCCTAACCCTTCTACCAACATAGACAACATTCTCCCCCTCATCCACACGAGTCATGACACATACCCACTCATCGAAATGGGTCCCAGAATTTTCAAAGATCCATCATTAATACGAACTTACCATGGGGCACCACCGCTCCTTCATCCTTCCAATCAAGTATGCGTCGTATCATCCAACGAAACTGACATAGAGAATACCCTTCCTCTTCAAGAGGCTTCTATCATATCTGTTGTGGGGTTTTTCTACCCTATGGGCTAGCAAGCTAGGGCTTTAAACTTGCATGCAGATCATGACCCTTCAAGAATAACTTTTAACCTCCTACCCAAACCTATAACCCTTTTTCTCAGGCAAACATGGGAAGAATAAACTAACCTTTTTATCGATGGTTGAAGTAGATCCTCCGTTGAGCTTTTATCTCCCTGCTGCTGCTGCTCCTTACACAAAGCGATCCTGCAATGAAGACAAAAATACGCATGCATGCTACTGATCTACTATAGGGTTAGAGATAAAACATAAATCAGATAACATAGATAAGATTCATGTATTTGGGACGGGAAAATCATCTTTTTCATTAATCTCAATATGAATCAACTTACAATGATTTTAGAGATCGACCACCGTTCCTCGATCCTGATCCTGGGCTCCTCCTCTTATTTTGTCCTCCAACTGTTTTTCTTGAAATCTCCTAAAGCTTGAGGAAAGGCTAAAGGGTTGGGACAAAACGGACTTGGCAATTTTGTAGAGTTTCTTTGCTATGATTTTTCCTTCTTTGAATAGTACCCCTACCCCTCCTTTTATAGGCTAGAAGGAGCTAGGGTTTTAGGCGAACTCTCGGCCATGCATGGATGGGGCTTCCAGTTAACTGACAAAAAGCTCTTCGTCCCGATGGAAACTTTCCTAATTTTTTGCTTTGTTAGGTAAACGCAGGCTGTAGTGGGCCAGCCAGCATTCACCCGCGTGCTACAGAAGGCATGCTAGCGTCCCAACGTGCCCAGTGCTAGGTTAGGGTGCGGGTTACTTGATTTAGGAGGTTTTTGAAGAGTCTGTTGAGCATGGCTTTGGCAAGGAAAGGAAATGAGTAGGCCTGATGCCGGGTAAGCAGGGATAGTGCAATTTAGGGTTATAACAGATGCCCCCTAATGTGTGAGGTCAGAAGAGCATCTGATGGCCGAAATAAATTACCAATTCTTTACCAATCTGTACTGATATGCTGATCGAGTGAGCCCAGGAATCAGGAATCAGGAAGTGTTGTCTACAAAAAATATCAAATGTCTCACTGAGGCGGGCATACCCATGCTCAGGATAAATCATAACCATGGCTACCAATCAAATACACTGTAGATCCATGTCAAATAACTAAAAAGAGTAGCCACGAACAATACACAGCGGAGCCACATCTCGAAATCAGAAAGATATACATATAAAGTATCCATCTCTCAGAAGATGATTCGGCCTGATGGCTGTACTTCAGAGCTCGAGCAACAACTTCAAAGTCTTATAAAACTTGGGTAGGAGTGTAATATGAGTGTACGACTGCACTACCCAGAGGTCTTCGATGGCTCGTCGGTTATGGACTTGATAATCTTGATGATCGGACTGAAGGCTTCAATGATTTCGAACAAAGACTTGATTGGACGTTCAGGATGGCCGGGTATGCAGACAAGAGACATATTGCAGAGTGGCTGACTCAGGTTAAGTAATCAAACTTCCCTTGGACAATAGCACGACAAGTGATAAGACTCAGGCAACATATCTGTTAATCATAAGTCTATGAAGCAGGAGGCAATGCAAACTCTCCATATGTTTGTAAGAGTAACCAAACGGTGGAGGAAACAACTCAATATAGTGAGCAAGGCTACCTAAGGTCATACTAAATCCCAAAGTCTGATGAATCAAATGGACAGATGTGCTTTATCCAAGGGCGACTCATAATGCTGCCAATAAAGAAAATACTTTTCCCATCCTCTTTTTGGGG
>ML777278.1:2035481-2063142 GCA_009831015.1 Picea engelmannii | reverse complement strand
GTCTTTCTTCAAGGGTTGACATCAATGACAACCAACCTTAATCAATAGTAGCCTAGGCAATGGACCCTGTCCATGCCGAAGGAGCATTTTTCCAGGTTGGCGTATATCTTGTGCTACCGCAGGGTGTGCAGAACCTGCTGAATATGCTACAAGTGTTCATCCCAAGTCTTTCTATAAATTAGAATGTCATCCAGATACACCAGTACAAAAGTATTGGTGAATGTTCGTAGGATATCATCCATCATCCTCATGAAAGTGGTTGGAGCATTTGTCAAACCAAAGGGCATGACCAACCATTCATAAAGTCCTTCCTTTGACTTGAAGGCGGTCTTCCATACATCTTTCTGTTCTATCAGGACCCGGTGGTAGCCAGACTTCAGATCAATCTTACTGAAGTATTTGGCCCCTGTGAGTTTATCAAGGAGATCATCGATTCAAGGAATCGGGTACCAATTTCTGATAGTGATTTTATTCAGAGCCCGGTAATCAATATAGAGTCACCAGGTTCCATATTTCTTCTGTATCAGCATGATTGGGCTCCCACAAGGTGATGAGCTAGAGCATATGTGCCCCTTGTGGAGCAGTTCTTGGATTTTCTCTTGATCTCCTCATTCTCTAACAAAGAGCAACGATAGATTGGCCCATTGGGAAACAGTGTGCGAGGGGTTAGATCGATGGGGTGCTTGACCTGGCAGTGCAGAGGTACCCTTGTAGGCGAGGAGAAGATATCTGAGTATTCTTCCACAACCTTATCTACTTGCTTCTGCTATGTGGAGAGGTCGGTCATAGAGACCCTGGATGTGGCCACGATCTTTTGCTTATTCTGAGAGTGAATCATGAAGAAGAAAAACTTCCCCATCTAAGAGATGACCTTCCTGCATTGCTTAGCAGAGATCAAGGAAATAGCACTAGGTGGGACTGCATCGGGTATCCTATACAATTTCCTGTTCAAAGTAATAATAACACTACGAGGCCTAGACTCATATACATCATGATGTTTCCATAAATAAGGTTGGACCAAAAGAAAATCACAAACTTCAAGAGGAGAAACATCACACAATACCTCGTCTTTGAAGGGCTTGATGCCATATGACAGTCGACACTGTTGGCCGACGCGGAGATCACTTCCTTGTCGGAGCCATCCAATGGTGTAGGGTTGTGGGTGCAATGTTGTTGGCAGGGCCAACTTCTTGATGACCTCTACTGAGATGAGGTTCTTCTGGTTACCGCTGTCAACGATCAAGTGTAGCGGGGTTCCTTTTACCCACATCTATGAGTGGAAGAGGTGTTCTCCTTCTTCTGGCTCGTCTGGTTCACCAGGTTGGATCTTGGTGGTAGCAATGGTGGCATTGGGTTCTGCATCAATGATCTGTCTTCCTCTTTCTGGTTCTGTCTTGGAGTCAGAATCTGCATCTAATTCATAGGCTTTCACTTCAGCCACCAGTGACTGCTTTGAGCGATAGTCAACAATGTTATTCCAAGGGCTCTTATGGAAGTTGCACCACTTCCCGATATCTTTCCTTGTCTTTTCGGTGTCCTTCTTTGCTTACGGCTTTTACTGGTTGTATTGATATTTTCCATCTTTGCTCTGTCCTTTTTTTGGTGGGTTGGGGCCACCCTTTCCTAGCTTTTGTTGTGAGGGGTTCCCAAGCCCAAATTACCGCATCTTTTGTTTGAGCTTATGCTTGATTTTGACGGCATATCGATAGGCCGCACCCAAGGATGAGATGTCTAGAAATTCCATTTCGATCTGGATGTATCTATGTAGAGAACTGTGATACTTGAGCACCATATGTCACTCCGAATCTTTGATGCCCAACTTGGTGCGCAAGGTATGGAAGATATTTGTGAAATCTGGCACTGCTTGGTCTCTTTCTTGCCGCAGTGTGGTCCATTTGGTATACAAGTCGTCATAACTTCCGACAGGGTAGTATTGTTCCTTAATAACATCCCTGAAATATTCCCATGTGGTCATTACTGAAAATAATGAGGTTTCCTCTATTTCCTTTTACTCACAGAAAGTTTCCCACCAATCTTTGACATGGGGAACGGCTTTGAGGAGCGCAAAAGTAATCTTTTCTTTATTCAAAAATTTATGAACAAAAAAATACCTTTCTAGTAGATTCAACCATTTGTCTACAACATCTGTGTCTATCTGACCTTCAAATATAGGAATATCAAAGTTTATTTGTACCTTGAATGGGGCGACACCTCCATTTGAAGAAGATGCATCGCTTGTTGGTAGTCACCGAAGGATTTGCGTGAAACTATCCATCATCTCGTTCCTCTGTTGCATGAGGGATTCCTCAATCAAAAGTTTGAAAGGATCTCCTATCCAGCCATATTTCTTTTCTCTTTCCATGGGAGGTCGCTTGGGTGTGCGAGATCTTCTATCCTCAAGAGAAACAAGCTTGAGACCCAACTCTTTGTACTTTGACCTCATTGCGGACATACATTAAGATGACAAGGAGTAGACCACTCTAATACCACTAATCCAGATTTTATGAGCAGAAGGAAATGACTACATATTATTAACAGGTTCTTAACACAAAATAACAGAGATACAGTAAAATTGGTTTTCTATTCAATAACGAAATAAGCTGAAACTGCAAAATACAACAAAAACAAGCTTGCTGGAATGGTGGCGGCTTATCTCTGAGAAGAGATGTGACGAAAGTGCGAATTCACAAGAAGAAGGTTACAATGAGGCTCTGAAGGAATTTTTACAATAATAAAGATTTTCAAAAACCCTAGACATCCAAAAACCTAACCCTAGAAGATGAAATGCCAAAAGTCATGTAGGCCTCGTTTGGGTAAGCTAGCACATCAACTTCCCGGGGTCGTAACTTTTGCATACGATCTCTGTTTTAGGTGTGTGATAGCTCGTTGGAAAGGTATCATCAAGGAGATTCATTTTGGAGGCTCAATGATTCATTTGGATATAATTGAGGATATTGATACCAAAAAACATTCATTTAGGCCCTCAAAATGGCCCCAGAATTAAAAACTGCTAAAAATAGTAAATTGCCAAAAATGTCAGAAAACTATTTTGAGCTAGTTGGAAAAGGTGGGTGGCCACTGATATCCATATGGATCACTAGTTTCCTATGATCATTGAATACATGCAATGCCAATTGACCCTACTTCAAAGACCCACAGAATCGATGGTTGACCTTACCTCGTCACTAGAGATTCTTCATCTCATTTCTCCTTAACCCAAGGCCCTCTCAATGCCTCCATGGTTCTTAGATGACTTATCTGAGGATTCACCCCCAAATTCCCCCAATTCTCCCACTCATTTCCCTACGGAAATTTTACATCCAACTACCATGGGTACTCCTCAGTATTTCGATATTTGGTTTATGTCGAGCAAACCATCGCAATTCCATTGTGACGTTCCCCCTGCTTCTTCATCACCAGGGGGCAGCCACATGACAATAGTCACTGATATCACTCTTGACAACCCCTTGTATTCTCACCAATTCCACTGTGATGAGGAAATACTCGAAGAGTTAAACACCCTCGACTACCCATGGGACGCATTACACCACCAAGTGCTCTTCTTTCTGCAGGAATCCCCCACGCCTCCTAACCAACACCCCATATACGTGGTCGAAACCAAGGATTTTATCCCATCAAGGCATATCGACTGGTTCAACAACCCCATTCCTGCCCCTAATGCTTTTGAACAAGGCAACATGGCCAACATTTCCCCAACCATCAAAATTGATATTTCCATAAAAAATGTCATCGTCGAGGAAATCACTATTTGGAGCCGCTTGCACTCCTCAAGAAATCATCGCCTATAAATCCCTCTTCCATGAATATTAGGATATATTGTGCCTAGTCATACACATAAATGCCTGGCCTTGATCCCTCTATCGTCAAACATCACATCGACACCTGGCCCGACATTACACCAGTTCATCAAAAACAGTGACCGCTACACCCATCCAAAGTAGCGGCCATCAAAGTAGAGATTGATAAATTACGCATGACTGGGTTCATCTACCCTATGGCCTATACATCATGGGTTTCCAACCCTGTACCCATTAACAAAAAATAGGGCACCATCCGCGTCTGCACGGACTTTCGTGATCTCAATCACGCATGTCCCAAAGACAACTTTCCAACGCCTTTCATCGATCAAATTATCGACGAATAAGTAGGCCATGAGGATCTATCCTTCATGGACGGTTTCTCTAGTTATAATCAAATCCAAATTCACCAAGCCGATTAATACAAAACCACATTCACTACCCCTTGGGGTACTTTCGCATATCGTGTCATGCCTTTTGGCTTAAAGAATGCTGGCGCAACTTTCCAATGGGCTATGAAATACATTTTTCATGATCTAGCTAATATCATCCTCACATACTTGGACGACCTCACAACTCAATCCAAGAAACACACACAACATCTTGATGATTTACAGATCATCTTCCAATGGTGCTGTCAGTACAACATTTGCTTGAATCCCCTCAAGTGCGTATTCTGTGTCACTGTGGGGTGCCTCCTCAGATTCATCATTTCCCAAAGTGATATTACCATGGACCCCCTCAAAGTCCAAGCTATCACCAAAATTCCACCTCCTCAGAATTTACGTCAACTCTAGAGCCTACAAGGCAAGGCTAACTTTCTATGGCGATTTGTCCTAGAATATGCCACTTGCACACATAGTTTCCTTTGCTTACTATTTCACGACATCCCATTTTACTGGGATGAACATGCCCAACAGTCATTTGATGATCTTAAAATGGCACTCTCCAACGCCCCTTTAATTAGTGCACCTGAATACAATCGCGACTATATCCTCTACATATCATCATCAGCTGTTTCAGTAGTAGGAGTTCTCGTTCAGATAGGTGATGAAGATCATGAGCATGTCATTTATTACATTAGTAAAAACCTCTCAGGGCCACCCTTGAAGTATAAACACGAAGAGAAACTAGCCCTTGCAGTCCAGAAACTGCGTCACTACATTTTGATTCGCACAACTAAGGTTGTAGCAGATTCCAACCCTATGCAATACTTGCTCAGTCGTCGACAAATTAATGGAAAATTTGCTCGATGGATTGTTATCCTTCAGGAGTATGATCTTGAATTCTCAACACCCAAGAGCAAGAAATCCCTAGTCCTCTCCAAACTTGTCATGACCCTCCCCTCTGACACAACCAGTGCCCCCATCAATACCGACTTTCCCGACGAACACCTCTTTTACATCACTTCAAATGATCCTTAGTATGGCGACCTCCTAGTCTACCTCTGAACTCAAAAGTTCGGTAACCACCTTTCATGAGATGATCATCGTGGTATTAACCACTAGGGCCCCCGCTACCTCCTTATTGGAGACATCTTATACCGGCGAGGGGTTGAAACCATTCTTCGTCAATGCCTGACCATTGACGAGGTCGATAGAGTCTTGAACGACTTCCATAGCGGTGCATGTGGGGGTCATATTTTGGGAATATCCATTGCTCAGAAGATCATCTGAGCAGGTTACTTTTGGCCTACCTTGTTTCGTGATTGCATTCATGCTATGAAACGATGCGAGAAGTGTCATCTTTATGCCAACAAATCTCGAGCACCACCTACTCTTCTTCATCCAGTCATCACTACCGACCCTTTTTGTAAATGGGGCATCGACTTCATGACTTGTAATCTCCCCTCCAGCAATGGACACAAATACATTGTTGTCGCAGTCAATTACTTCACAAAATGGGCAGAAGTTATGCCCACCTTCAACAATACCGCTGACACCGCAACATGTTTTTTCTTTAACCATGTCATAACCCGCTTTGGAGTACCTCTCTAACTAGTTTCTGATCAGCGGAAACACTTTGAGAATGAGATTTTCGTCGAACTCTCATCTCGGTTAGGATTCTCCCACGAGTTTGCCTCACCATATTACCCTCAATCTAATGGACAAGTCGAAGCAGTCAACAAGGTCCTCAAGACCATGTTACAGTGCACGGTTAACAAACATAAGACCAATTGGCATCATATGTTATTTTTTGCGCTATGGGCTTACCGTACAACTGTGAAAAAATCCACTGGTTTCACACCATTTCATCTAGTCCCTGGAGTTGAGGCCACTCTGTGCATCGAGTGAGAAATTCCCACCTTGCACACCATAATTGAGCTATGAACCAACACTTCTCCAATGGAGCAGCGCTTGCTGAGCTTAGAGTCCCTGGATGAAGATCGTCGATCTTCATTATAGAACAATGAGGCAGCTAAAAACTGATCAAAGGCCACCTTTGATAGACATGTCAACCTTCTCTCATTTCATGAAGGCGACCTCATCCTTTCTTATGATATCGCTCATGATACCTTTGGTCATGACAAATTTGAGTCACTATGGCATGGCCCATACATTATCCAACATTGTCTCACCAAAGGCGCATACATCCTAGCCTCTTCCGAAGGCCTCTCTCTCAAAGAACATGTCAACGGGTTATACTTAAAGAAATTGTATGCCTAAACATAACACTTCTACTTTAGGTTATTTCTTTTATAGTGTTTTTAATATTTTTTTGTTCACCCTACATGTCTAAACTATCATTTCTGCTATTGACAGATGCTTCCTCCACCGGCCTACCACATCGGTTATGCCAACGGCACTAGCCGTTGGACACAAAATCTCGCTTCGACCGCTTGGGCTCTCTACACCCGCTCACATGAAATGCTCCATTCAAGTGGCATATGTTTGGGTTTAGCGACCAACAACCAAGCCGAATACACTATCGTCATTGGCCTCCTGGCTGATGCCCAACATCATCGTATTCATCACCTTAGTGTATTTCTTGACTCTCAACTAGTCATTCTCCAGCTCAACAATGTGTACCATGTACAGGATCCTTGCCTCTTTCACAAATATCTGCAGGTTAGACTTTTATCTTGACATTTTGATTCCATTACATTTACACATATTCCAAGACAATTGAATCAAATTATAGATAACTTAGCTAATATTGTGTTAGACTGGCATATATCACATCAAGATACCTCTACACATACATCAGCATATCAACAAACTATCACAACATATATAGATTAGACATCATCAACACATTAACAAAACACATGTAAACATCACATAGATCTCAAAATGTATACTCATGTATATATAAGATGGTCCACAGTGCTAACCAAATGTTTACATACAAAAATACAAGTATCCGCAGGCCAGTGAAGCACCTCGGTACAAAATGGGCTCACCAACCTATATACAAAAATAAAAAAAATACATAGAGCACCACTCAAGGTGCCTCTAGAGCACCACCTCCTACCCCTCCCTCAGGCGGTGGTCCCCCACCCACTACTGGTCCCTCCTGACCAGGAGGTAACTATCTGGTCATAGCAGCACCTACTACTATTGCTCATCATACCATGGCCCGCCATGGTGGCAGAATCCCCAGACACTGCTCCAGGATACCCTCATCCTAGATATGTGACCACATGCCCTCAGGCATGCCCTGTAGTACCACCTCCAGGTGGTGATGAATATCCTCCAAATCTGCTTTGGCATCCGCCAGAGGAGCATGTGATGGCTCGACACCTGGGTCATCAAACTGGCGTCTCCTCACTGCTCTCTCAGGCTTAGATGGTCTCACCTCAGTGTCCTCACACTGACGTCTCTCTCCTACCCATGACCCTCCCCGCGGAAGTCTCTCCAGCTCCTAGTGAGTCAACACCCTCAACAACTCAACCTCATGCCCGTGAGGTGCTACATCTGCACATACAAACACACAACAGATAGTATCAACATCTATACCAAATACACATGTCATGCTATCTCAACCACAAATCACTACATATCAAACTCATTAACATACCTCGATGATCAAAAACCTCCCCTAGAGGTAACACCATGTCTGGATCATCCCATAAGTCCACACCAGCATATGGGACCTGCAAAATCACCTGCAGCATCTGCCACCACACCTGCATTGCCTCAACTATGAAGAAGTGTCTGCCCTCACCACCACTGTGGCAAAGCAAAATAGTCGACCACGGCCTCAATCGCGGCTCTTATGCCCCAGGAGTACCCAATAAAATCCTAGGGCACAACATAGGCACCCTCTCCAAAAACCAGGCCACTAGGATGGACCCAAAGGAAAACTCTCCTGTATCAGTGGACCAAAAATGGTCCAGCTGCCCCACCATCTTGGCATGCAGCGTCAACCCCCAGGTAAAGTGCTCACCATCCAGTACCCTCTCCATCACACTCAGCTAACCTCCACTGATCCATTGAGTCGCAAGGGACCCGTACACCCTCACTATCATCGCTGCTATACATCGATGCGCTAGAGCATCCATCGCCCCGATGCTCATGACAGAGCATGACATAAAGTTTTCCTTGGAACAATATCTCCAACCACTGTCACTAGCACCACATCAACAGGTAATACCAGCTCCACTAGTAGGGGCGTTCCCCAAAACGGGAGCCTAGTCCAAAAATATATGTCCTCCACCGTAGTGAAAGAAATATGCTCTCCTCGCACTATGAAACAATGTAGGTCCAGACTCCACATCTGGAGAAGGAATTGAAGGAGATACTCCTACACCCGTATCAATGGGCACTCAAAGAACTTCAGCAGCCCATAGGCTGCCAAAGTAGCACATACCCCCGGATCCTCAATCGCCATGACATCCCTCAACTGGGACCAATCCCACTCTCGCCAACCAAATGGCATCATGCACAATGATCACCTGCAGCCACATAAAGAAATCCTAGGTCATCCACCTCGACCATCACAAACATTTAAAAGATAATTTTTACAGCCGCTGACCTTGCCCCCAAGGCATGGCTGTTTAACCCACATGCGCGCACACATGCGAGCCTATTCACCCCACAAGCACGTGCATATGAGCGCTTGTTTACTCCACAGGTGCACACTCATGCACGCCTGTCCATCTCACAGGTGCACATGCAAGCATGCCTGCTCACCCTACAGGGGTGCCTCCATGTGCCCCTGTCAAGAACATAGGTGTGCATCAAAGCTCACCTGTCCACTACATAGTCACGCACACATGCGCGGCTATGTAGCCAACAGGCGCATACATAATGTGCACCTTAGTCCCCCTTATGGGTGCCCCCATGCATGGATATCTGGACGACAGGCACGCACTTGTGTGCGCATATTTCTGGATCACCCGCGCACTTGGGGGCCCACATCCCTAAAAACCCCTGTACGACCCTCTGTACAGACCCTGCCCAAAAATGGAAACCCTAATTCTATGCAAGATGATCAGACTACTAACCTAAATCTTGCTGGTCCTCGATCGGATGCCTCTTCCTCCAGGAATCTCCAAATCTCCTCTGAATACTTCTCATCCAGTCACTATAGCAGCAAGTCCAAATGAGGTGGCAATGTGGGCCCTACAGCTATATATAAGCCTTTTCACCCAACTTCCATTCACCATTTTGGGAGCTCCGGGTGTCCATTCTTCGATCCATCTTTAGCCACAAGATCAACATCCTATCATCTACATCACGACAGTCCCCAAGCCTCTTTTCATCCTGAGCCCCTGGGGCACCATTTTTTCATACCTCGACCAAGTACGGATGTGCATATTCAAAATTATCAAGTAAATGCTCGTATGTTCGATTCTCTTCAGATATTGTTCACGTCAGGTATTTGGTTTTCATGTGTGCAGGTACTAGGTCATCATACATCAACACAACCCCTTCAGGTATATACTCATCACTGGCATGTAGTCATTCCCTCTGAATCTCACTTGCATCTCCAATCACATCCTCTAACATTTGCCTCTAGGCTCCCCATCTCCGGCTCTGTAGTACCAACACCTCCATTTGCATCTTCGATACTATCACCTAGTAACACTCTTACCCACATGAGTTGTACCATTCACAGCACCCTTTTGCACCTTTGACACTCATGTTTTTTTTCAAAACCCTTTAGGGATGGGAGTCTCGATATTTTTCCATCATGTCGTCAATCAACCACATACTCCTTCTCCTCATTTTTCTAGCTTTCCCACCAGACTCCCATCTTATCTATTCAAGGATCTATTTTTGACTGCACCTCTGCAGTATCATGAACCCTCCATAGTATCATGAACCCTCCATTTCATCCACAATTCATTTCCCCCTCTACAAATTTCCCTTCATTTCACCTACCTCATACAGAAACCCACCCATGGGGCCCACACCCTCCACCAGTTCTCCAAGAAAATTGTGCCCTACCTAGGCCAACCATGTTACATTGGGGCAATCATTTCTATATTTGTGCACTTATCCCAAATTATTCTTTATTTATTGTACAAATGCCTTTGTTTCCAGCATTTACATTACCTTTTTGTCGTCACCCTTGGCGACCTTCTTCCCTTTTTTGGCAAATGCAACCCATGTCACCCTTGGTTGGGGAACTCCTTATCATCTACCCTTGATGACATCGTCCATATCCTCCAAGCATCCCATAGGCCACTTACCTATGCCCTCTGAGTTTGTTCACTTTGTCCCACCTCTGGCACAACTTATTCCCTGTCTTGTTGTCCCCCTGACACTCAACCTCATTGAACGGTTGTGGCCACTTTTTACCTCACATATACCCCCAACCAAGGGCAGTCTTGAGTCTTCCTACATCTTGAATTCATCCATGTACCTCTTCCAAATTCCTAAACTCACCTAGTAGATTTCACGAAGCCCCTTGCTTTTGGAAGTCGCATCCCCCTTTTGTCGGCATCAGTACAGTTTTCCAGAAGGGTGACAGTATCTTGACTCTCATTACCTTACCAATGAGAGATCTTGGATGGCATAATGAGAACCACAATTTCTCCCTGCTATTGTTGACCCCCATAAAATTTGATGTCAACACTTTCTCATGTTATGGTGGGTCTTACTTTGCGACTATTGCAGTTATTTCTTATATTCAATGAAGACCTATGAACTTGGCTGGGTTATCAATGCCTACAGAATCCATGATACTTCTTACAGATATTGCTGCCTACTGTTCAGAGTATGTTCCTCCACAGAATTGTCTTCTACCTTTATCACAACCACCCCCGAGGGTGTTGTAGTTGTCTACATCAACATTTCATTCCTTTTTTGAGTTACATGAAACAAGCATGGGGCATGCCCACCTCATTTGTACATAGTTTATTTATACACACCTTATGGAAGGTCGGGTTCTACAGGTTCCTTTCTCCCTCCAACGGGTAGCTCTGGACAATCCCACTATTTCTCTCTCTTACAACAACACTCTCAGTAGAAGAAACATTGATGGATTTTAGCTATACGTATGCTCCTAACCTCATCCATCAGGGGGCATCTGTTATCACTGAAATTTCATCCGCAAATGGTTACAATAATTCAACATTTCCAAACAGTTATGAGGTCACCCATGGACCAGAATTAACACAAAATCATTTCCAAAGGGTCAAAAACTATACAACTAGTGCAAAAATTAAAGGGCTCTATGAAGACATAGGGTGCACGTGCACATGCGCATGATGCATGATTGTTGTCGCAAAAATCCGCGCACCTGAGAAACGGTGCATTTATGAGAGTGGTCGACCTCCCACCCACTTCTAGTTTAGCTTCCAAGTTGATTTGACACTCAAATATGGATTGGATTCAAATGGGTGGCTAGTCAAAGACCTAGAAATGCCCTAATTAGCCTCTTTACACACTACAAATTAGTTGGACAATACCTCAAAGGAATGCTATAAAAAGGCCATGGATACACTTCATTTTTCAAGGAATTCATAGCAAAGTTATGCTTCCATTATTCTCTTGAGGAATATTCTATCCTTACTAAGAGTATACTTTCATCATTGCATTGGGCAATCCATCTCACCCCTTAAGTGGATTAGCAAAGAATTATTTCACCATTTTCATTTTCATTTTCAAAGTTGTAAGAAGAGCTTATTTGTGGGGGTCCAAGATCCCTCCCTTGGAGGAAGAAGGGACTCACAGTCCTCTTTATTCTCGATGTTTTCTTTCACTAATATCAGCCTTATCATTGGTGACATGGGTCTAATTGTTTCTTTTGTCCTTATGTCCCTATGCTCATTAATTTAGTTGTTGTTTTATTTCTTAATTTAATTATTAGTTGTTCTTTTGTATTTCTTTCTCTAATCCTTTTCCTTATAGTTGTCCTTCTTAGCAAACCCAACTAAGCTTGCAAGCACCTCTATTTTTATCACTAAGGTGACGAAAGAGGTGCAACACATAGAAACATATCGATGCATCACACAAAGCAGATCAAAACAACATGTACGTGGTTCACCCCCACCCCGGGGCTATGTCCACTAACTCTTCTTCTTTATTAATGTCTTCAATTGGTTACAACACACAGTCATAAAAAACTATTCTGTGCATAGGAAAGAAGATTTGCGCAGCTCGCTAGATCCTTATTCCTTTCGTTGTAGCACAAAGCCTTCTATAATGTCTATAATAACATGCACTTATCTCTGTAACCCTTCTATAGTCATGCACAAATCACTACTAGCACTTAGATTACATCACATAGATAGGCTATTGTCCCTTACTCACTTCGCCTAGACATCTATTTATATGTACAAAAGTGGGCCTAAGCATGGGTGAACCCATGGGCCAACACCCCTTTCCTATTACATTGTCCCAAAACTCAAAAAGGGGCCCGAAAGTGGGCCGAGATCCCATGGTCTCTGCTTCATCTAGCGCTCCATCTTCAACAAGCTATCGAAGTCCCAAAAATGGTCAAATATGACCAAGTGTTCCTCAAAACTTGGTCAAGGGCCAACAGGCCCCCAACACTCACCTGTGACTCGTCCTGAGTCACTCTGGTCTGAGCAATTCTATTTCAAAAGCCTCGAGCTTGGATTGAGATGCTTCGATATGTTGTGGTGCTACTTCTTCTTGCTCAGTGAACTCCTGAAAAAGTGCATCATTGACTGGGACTTCGAGGTGTTGTTATGTTGTACTCACAACCTATTCAATTTCTACTCCTTGGCTTTCAAGTTTAGTGAATAGTTGACATGCCTTTTCTTGCACTAGTTGAAGTCATTGAGAGACTTACATTACTTTACTGTGGAGTGTGCATACTTTCTACTGGGTTGTGCATTGCTATGGAAAACTCTTCATTCTCTCAACTAGTGACAAGGCCTTTAGCTATGCTCGTAATGTGTCTTCCTGTTGTTGCGCGTGTTGGAGCTACGACTCTAATGCCTATAATTCTAGACTTTCCGTGAGGCTTTCATATGTCTAAGAACTTTTGGAGCTCAACTTCCTGTATTCCGAGGCAAAGGATTTTAGTCAGTCAACTGCACTTCGGGTAGTGGCCTCTCTTAGGTCTCTTATTTCTTGAGGTGTTTCAGGCATAGTGCGAAGTTCCAGGTTTGTGATGTGTCACTGAAGTTGTTAGATCACTCCTTCCAGTTGTGCCACCTGCTGTGGAACTCATTCTTCTATCTGGACTTCGAGGAGTGTCACAGAGCGAAGTGATCTGTGAATCCATTCTTGTACTTCGAGTTGCTCTGCGAGCAACTGTTCCCTATCTTGCTGTAGCGCTGCTTTCTCTTTCTCCCACTTTGCTTGAAGAGCTTGTTTTTCCTATTCTACATTACTGCGTTGTTCTAGCATATCTTTCTGTGCCTATGCCAAAGCTTGGGTAGCTTGTGTTAACGCTCTGTAAATTCTCATAGGTTGTCAGAGTAGAAGAAATTTACAAGAGGTAACTTTATCCAACCACTTCAAAACTGGAATCTATCCCTACCAGTTTCAGAGAGGGATCTCTCTGTACGATTTAGCTATGTTTTATCTTTAAGATATTAGGCTAGTTATATAAAATAAAATAAGATTGAAAAGTTTTGATGTTTTTGTTAAGTTGGCTAAAAAGAGTTTATGCCTTTATTGGGCTATGGGGTCTGTATTATAAAGATAGAAATCTAAACAAAAATAAAAGATTCTTTTCACAGGGAAAGATAATGCATTCATTGGATTCTTTAGCAATAAAGTGATGAATAGCAGAAAAAATGAGAATATCAATTAAAATGAAGAAGCATTTAAGAATTTCTTCACTGTAATATCAGAAGATAAACATTAAAACCTTTCAAAGTCGGAAAATAGGGTATACAAAGATAAATATTGCAACATGCGTTACTTTTAAAAGATTAGATTGGAAAACAATATGAAAACTAAGCTAGAATAACATTCAATATAGAAGAGAAAACATCACCAATGAATAACACACGAGAATATTGTGAAACATCTCTTTGTATTACTGGAAGATCTCTTGATACAAATTACAGTCTTTTATCTTGCAGGGCATAAAGATCAACCCTTAGTACTTCAAAGTTTGAAGTATTTATAATCAAAATTACATACGACCCTATCATTAAAGATCAGGATGTGGCAAATCTAAATTTAGCTAACTAACTTAACAAGATAAAAAAAATTAGGAAATTGTTTGATGATGTGTTGAAACTTCATGCTGATTTCTGGGGTGAACCATTGGTGAGGCCTCTGCATGACCTCGTCTGGCTGGATAGCTGACTAGGCTTGGAAACCTCATCGCCTACTTGATAAGACTGCATAACTCTTCCCATCGAAGGTTACTGGGAACACTGACTTTGAGCAATCTTCGGTATACTTCATCCATCTCCGTATATTTGGAAAAAGTTGGCTTGATGATGAAAATGTATTGGATCTCATGTTGTATGCTAATGTCTGACTGGAAAGCTTCTAAAAATGCCTTGCCTGTGATACTGCCCTGTATTCCTGAGAACTTCAAAATATCTTTAGCCACAATGGCTAGCTTTTTATAATCAGACAGTGTCATTAATTTTTCATTTATGAACCGTAAATGAGGGAGGCATTTCTTCTGCAGAGCTTCAATTTTGTTGAAAAACCTTTGCACTCCTATGTCCATAGCCTGGACCTTTTCCTCTAGTTGTATCATCAATCCTCTCTTGGTCAGGACCCTCTTGACTTTGAGGATGGTTTATGTCCTATCTTCAATTCTCAACTCCTCTAACTCTTCTCTAGTTTTTGAATTTAGGAATTTGATGATCTCAGTGGCTTCTACGGGCATCTCTCCCAATTCTCCTCTTATCTTTTCAATCACCTTCTTTCTTCTCTGCACCATTTTGTTCTGCTCAAACATGATTTGAAACATGGGCCATATTTCATTTATGGATTTGGTGATATCCATCCAGACATTTTCCTTGACCTCAACAAGTTTTTTACCTGCCACTGTTTTCTTCTAAAGCTATTGCAATTCCTGTTTGAGATTGTTTGATGTTTGTTTTTCCTTGGAGTAGCTAGCTTGGTAAGAATACTTGAGTTCTTGAAGGTTCTCAACCTCCTTTTTAAGTATGCTAATCTCTGTCTCTTGCAAATTCATCTCTTCCATAGATTTAGCCAACTCTACTGTCTTCTACAGAGCTATCAGTGGAGTTGCTGAGGGAATTTCTACTGCAGATGTTGTGCTTACTCTTGTGAGAGGAACTGCGCTCAGTGGAATGACTTCCATGGGATTTAATTGTTCCTTCTCTTTCACTAGTTTTTCCAATTTTTCTTCCATCTCCTTCAACTGTGCATTCTTCTCCATGATCAGCTTGAGCATCTCATCCTTTTCCCCTTATGTCTCAGCTATCTCCTTTGCCTATGAATCTTCTATTGGTGGTAGTTTCAACTATTTCCTCAGAGATACTATATCAACATTTTTATTTTTAAGCATCTCCTCAACTAGTTTCACATTCGAGGGATCATACCTGATCTTGAGGACCAGTTCTTCTAACGTCTTGATCCTATTATCCTTTGCAAAGGATGATATATTTTCTAGTTTCAGTTGTGTATGGACGTTGCTCAGAGATACCTGTAAATTAAAGGTAGCAGTAGAAGCATTTGCCAATGTGGAGAAAACCATTTCTCCAATTTTCCTGTGCATACCCATTTGATCAGCAGGATGCACATCTTTAGTCTGAAATTCGAACATTGCCCTTTTGTAATTGGTGATTGCTTTCGAGTATGGCACATGTGCTTGCAGAAACACCATGTGAATTCTACCCTTTTCAGTGTCGAATGAAGACAACAGTCTGTGTTGTGCAGTTGATTTTTTCTTCCAGAACTGAGCATATGTGCTACTGGTCAGCATTTGATTTTTCTTTTTTATCATATCATACTTCTCAAAAATACTCAGTTTTGTTCCTATTTTGCTCGACTGGTTGATTGGTGGAGTATCTGTAGGCTTCTTGGGAAAAACTGTAGTCATGATCTGTTTGTTGCTTGTGCTAAGGAGCGACCAATCAAACTCCATAGTTGTAGTGGATTGGATTCCCTGTTCACCAGCCATGTCAGGTGCATGAATGGTTTTTGGCCTCTTAGTGTGTAATTGGAAATCTTCAGCCGAGACTTCAATGATGAAAGGTGAAGTGTCCTTCCTGGGATTTTTCTCCTTGGGAACCTGTGGTGTAGTCGTCTGTGAGATAGTGACCGAAGGGTCCTACTATTCTATCTCAACCAGAGTGTTTGGCTCCCATTCTGTTTGATTGGAAAACTTCTCTATCTTAGGCCTAGTTGTATGAACATACAGGATGTTTTTATTATTAACTCTCATCTCTGAAATTATCCCACACGGGTCATAATTCCATATGAAGCTAACAAAAAATTTCATCTCCTTTAACAGTCTATCTGCTTCCTCCCCAGCACCTTGGCTATTGCAGCTGAATGATCCTATTTTCCCTTTGATCCTAAGATGTTTCTTCTTTTCCAGAGACACAAAATGTATGTCGTCTGAATTAATTATCTACCTTATGTACTCCAGGAAAAATATCCTCATGGGCAGAGACTTGGGTAACTTGTATGGAGCCAATTCGCACCCATACACTCTGATCTCTGTGTGGTCCTAGTACATGTACCAGTATCCCATTTTTGCAAGTTCTGAAAGGTGTAAGATCCTCTGAATTTCCTCATTTATTCTCGGCTTAGGTCTACCACTGAGAATTCTCACCACGGGATGGTAGAATTTCTCGATAAATTGTTTGAAGCTGAATTCTGTAGAGTTGTGTCTGAGCAGCGAAGTCCACACTGTCACCGCCTGTGGCCTCCCATCCTTGTCCATCTTCTGCATCGAAAAGGAGAATTTGTCCACTTGGAAGAAAATGAACATGTAAGCCAGTATTGAGGAATACCGGAACATGCCTTCTGTGGTGAAATTTGAGAATTTCTCATGAATACTGTCTGCTAGGAAAGTGTTGTAGTTGAACTGAGTGGTGGGTTTCTCATCTGTGGACAAAATGGATAGAAAACCCAATATGGGTTCATCCACCCATTGATCCGAAAAATACCCAAGAAGGGCACAGAGTGACGAGATGACCTGGTTTCCCTTCATTGAGAATAGGGAGGAAGGATACGGGGGATTTGTAGTGGGGAATTGAGAGGCCTGTGGGAGAAAAAACAAGAAAATCTGAGCTCTTTGGGGGAAGGAAAGTTTCTGGTACAGTTCTGTGATAATTTCAAGGTTGAAAGGTGAGGCAGATTTGGCTCTCGGTATCTGCATCATCTGATCAATTGTTTCAGGTGTGATGAGGAAAATGATTTCTCCTAATGAAGACACTATGGATGTTTGGTCAGGGATGTAATGGGCCTGGAATTTGAGGGAGAATTTAGGGAAATGGTGAACCTGGGGGAAAAGATACAGGGGAAGTTTTGACTCCAAGAGCCCAATTTCATCACTTTGGTATAAGAAAACATCCTTTAGCCATGACTGTAAATCTGTGAAGTTGAATTCACATCTGGTGTCTGTGATTAAATGGTCTTTGTCTGCCAGAGGGATCCTGTCGAGGTCGACAGGAGGCGGGAGGAAAGGATTTTCCTCGGCCTCTGTTTTCTTTGATTTTGGTGGAATCACTGTAATAATACCTGCAAGTAAAACAAAAAGTCAGCAGGGATGACTGTGGCTTTCGGCAATTAACTGAAACAGAGAGGAAAATGGGAAAAAATGCTCTGGTGCGATGGGAAAGATATTTTCTAGTGAGACGACACTATAAGTAATGGAAGAATGAAGGGAAACAATATTTTTGAGAAAATGGATACCCATTGGGTGCGGGGGACAGGTCAGTAGGATAATGGATAAGTTAGCCAGTAATAAATTGCCAATGGGTCATTTGGAGCATGAGATGGAAATAATAATGAATGACGAATACGACCAGGTGATGTGGCAAGAGCTGATTGGGGAGTGACCATGGTGAGAGGAATTGTAAAGGTAAAACAAGGGGAATGGACCAAAAGAGTAATGAGATGTGACCTCTAGGGAAAAAATGTGGAAAATGATGTCATGAGGTGATAAGGTATGTCAAACCTTGGTAGGCGGTGGGAGTCTGACCCAATAGATTCCTGCCACGTAGATGAAAAGGGCCCACCATAAAACATTCCATTCTGGACCCCCCCCCCTCCATTAAAAATATATCATTCGGGGGGGGGTCGAAAAACACCATGAGTCATCCATCAATGTGCCTGCTCTTGGACCATATATCTATGCGTGATATTTAACCAACATTCTGGACCCCCCTCCCACCATTAAAGCAGAATGGCTAGGGGGGGTCTGGAATTCAATCTCAGTCGTTGATGAAAGCATCGGCGCCTCAGCCGTTTAGATGTGTTCCTTCGTTATCTCTGATTCCAGACCCCCCGTTAAAGGTAGAACGGTCCGGGGGGGGGGGGGGGGGGGGGGGNGGTCCGGGGGGGGGGGGGTTCGAAAAGACTTGTAAACCATAGATCTAGGTGCCCGCTCTCCATTCGTTCATCTATGCGTGGTATTTATTCGGTGAGCACAAAATCATATTTTCTTAGAAACTTAGGATAAGTGTGTTTTGTGGGTTTGCCCAAGATTTCCCTATCTTTATCACCATGGGGGGTTAAACATCAATCCTTTAAACCTCAAAGATATGGTTCAACAATGATCATCATGCTTGTTTTATTGAGATAAAGCAAACTACCCTATGCTCTAACCTAATTTCCTATGACAATTAGCCCAGATTAAATTTTTTGGACTAAGAAATTACTCTATCCTGGGGTTATCTGACCAAGATTAGGAAGTTTGGTCAAATTTATTCACTAGCTAACCTAAATCACCTAGGTAAGATTAAACAGTTTAGCCAAGATTATTCACTACTCCTATCAACATAAATTTAAAATAGATTGGCCATGCTTGAATGGTATGAACCAAATCATTGTTATTGCATGGGGCTCTATTGAATTTCTTTTATGCCCTCTTTTATTCTTTTTCTTTCTTTTTCTTTTCTTTTTCTTTTTCTCAAATTATTTGCAGAATGAAAAATCATTTGACAAACAAAAACACCTAAAGAGATAACATTTCAGTCACCAGTTGATCCTATAAATTATAGGGTTATAACAACTCATACTGTCTCTTCCTGAGCTCATCGAAGGCGAGCTTCAACTTTATTGGCAATCTGGTGCAGTTGGGCTAGCTCATCTCCTAGTTCTTCTGTTCCACTTGTCGAGGGTGCAATAGAAACTACGTGGCTAGATTGTAGTGCCTGTTACACTTCTTGAAGTTCTCCCTTGATTTGGCTGAATACCTCCTCTTGCTTCGCTTCTTATTTTTTCATGATCTCTAATGAAGCATCATTCAACATAGTGACTAAGAAGTCGAAATTGTCTGAGGTGAGGGTAGTCTTAAATGTATCCCTGGTGGCTCTAGATTTCTTCCGGGATGAAGGATTTGGAGGGGTAACCTTCCTTTTCTTGGTTGGATCCTCTTCATCTCTAGGTGGAGTAACTTCACCTTTGTTTTTCTCAACTTCCATGCCACCTAGTTCTCCACCATCATCTCCTTTATTAGGCGAGGTTGAGGATGTCTCCACCGATGTGCCATGGACATCATGCACTTCATCATTTTTCTTCATTTTACTTGGTCCCGGTGTGTCCATCATAGTTTTAGGGCTATCCACATTGGACATCTCTACTAGGTCCACTGGAACAAGGAGGTTTGTCGACCATTCCTTGGTAATCTCCTCCAAGTCATCTTCTATCAATTTGTAATATGATTGGAGTTGTTGTTTATGCTCATCAATGCCTACTGTAATGTAGGTGAAGTAGCAGTCTGCACTAAACTTCATCAAGGGTCTAAACCTATAAAGTGTGTTCGGGGTGATGTGCGGTGTAGACTAGATTGAAATATTTAAATGGTTGTAGTAGGCGTGGAAGACGACATTGCACTGCCACTATTTTCTCATGTCGTTGGAATACCACAGCATACAAAACTTCGCGGCTAGTGGTTTGAAGTCTTCTATATTCAGGAAAGTGCAACCTTTTGGTAGCTCCCAGGCAATGAAAGTGATCAATATAAGAAGCCAACTAAAATGGAATTCATACCCTTGGTCTTACACTTCTCTGCAATCAATCTCTAGTTGGTTGACAAGGTACTGCACCCAGTTCACATGTAATCCCTCTGTGCACTTCCCTGCGAGGTCGACCACGAATCTGTTCACTTCAGTTGGTCTATTATTATGAACTAAATTGCCCACGATTAGCTGACAGAGAAGCCACACTATGCCACGCTAGATAGAGGCTACCTTGTAGCCTCACGTTCCCTTCTTGACATCACCATAGGTTTCCTTAATTTTTTGTGCTAATACTCGGTCAGAGGTCTTTCCAGGGTAGAACTCCTGTGGGTCAAGGCCTTGCATGCTAAGCCCTGTGATATGATTGATCAAGGTTGGATTCATAGTGATGCGTTGGGTTAGCCATAGGTATCCTCTGTGATAGAAAGATAGAAGAAACTTTACACATGCATTCACCTCCTGGTGTCTGCCAAAGTGCGGGATCTTTATAACATTCAACAATGTAGACTACGTGAGGTTCTAGGTCCAAGACTGTGGGATGATCTTCGAGTTCTTTCCCTTCATCTTCGTTAGATACTTGTGTGGGGAAATCATACTGTAGACTTTCCTGCAGCCGAGGTTGAAGTCACTAAACTTCAATGCTATGAGCTTGTCTTGATCGACTCAAACTACGCGTACTCCTTTCGGAAGGTACACGGTGATCAAAGTATACTCGAAGTCTCTGGGTACACTGTCATGGTTAATCCCACCACTCAGAGGTGGTATGTAAGTTGGCACAATGCATGGAATAAGCTTAGCATTCGCAATGCCATCTCTATGCTTTGTTCTTGTCTCTATCGTGGTTCGGGAAGGTCCTTCTCCCAGTTGAGGGAGAATCTTGGATTCCTCCTGTTGATGATGCTTGCACACCTACAGACATCCTTCTTTCTGAAATGACTCTCTTAACCATTAAGTCAATCAGAACGTCTTTGATTTCTTTCTCTATTGCACTAAGCTCGTCCAACATACAAGCTCAGGGTCGATTAGATTAGGTGTGAACTAGATTCAGAAACTATAGTGGAGGGTACAAGAACAAGGCAATGATCACAGTGCAAAATAATCTTAGGCTGTGGGCTCAAGTGCTTAGTTAGAAAAAGGTATTCTTAGGGCATGGTGCGACGAAATAAGTAATAAATTTAGCAACAGTCTGCTTGCAACAGGTATGAGGCATCATTAACTCATGTTCTGTCCATTTATGGTGTAGTCTGATGGTCTAGTGGTGAACCATCAATGCTTTTTTACCCATTCAGAGCGGAATTTGAATGGTTATATCAGATTCCAACGGCTATATTGCTTCACCTCGGTGAAGTGGCCTATGTTGCTGGTCTGATATCTTGGCGAAGTTCAATTTCTGTGAGTTTCCCATTCTACGAGCCCCCCTCTGAAATATTTTGTAGTCTGTTAATCTTAGCTCTCTTTTTACTTAGTTTCCTAGCCTTTTTTATAGTGAGCTTCGTCTCGGGGATTCTCTTTCCATTTTGACTCTTATTTTCTTTGAACATAGGTACTTCGCGCTGCTGAGATTCTCTCCTAATACCCAGGGGTAATAATTCTTCTTTTTCTGGAACATGTGCTTTAGGATTCTGTGAGCCTTCTGACATTATTTTAGCTTTGATATCTGGGCTTCTAACAATAAGTGGCTTCGATCTATTCTCCTATTCTTCAATCAACTTCACAAACCTTTTGGTCATGAAATCTATTAACTCTTGTCTCTATTGTTCTAAAAAAAATTCTTCTTCTTCTTTTCTGTCTTGATCTCTCTTAATCCAAGGTTTTCCAAGTAACATAGTATATGGGGCGCTATCCTCAATAAACTTAATAATCTCAAAATCTTCTTCAGTCGAAGTTCCATTGACTATTATAGTTATCTGAGCGAGTTTTCCACATAACATTATCAGTTTTCCTCTGAATAGTCTTATTCCTCTTAGTGAAGGAATCATGGCGGGATTCCCTATAACTTCCCAAGTTCTTTCTGGCATGATTTTCACTTTTGTTTCTTCATCAATAATACAGCCAATGTCGAAGTCCCCTAGTCTTGCTTCAAATTTTTCCTTTTCTTTGAAGATCTCTGGTAGTCAAACATCTTTATGTTCTTTCAGGGTTTCTTTCATCTGTATCAATACTTTCTATGATTATTTTTGAGATTTGCCTATTTCTAGAGCTATCTTAGGTTTTTCTTCATTCAGATTCATTCTTTCAAGCTTAGCAATCATTCTAGGGAAATCCAACACTTCATGGTCCAAAGCTTTGCAATAGAGACAACTAGGTTTTCCACTCGGCTAGTCCTTAGCTAGATGGCCTGGTTTTCTGCAACTATAACATAGGGTTAATCCTCCCTTTCTTGTGAATGATCCCCAACCTCTTCTATTCTACACACTAGAATCATGGTAGCTAGCCTACAAAAAGTTCTTTCTAGGATCCTACATCCATTGGTTAGTCCAAACATTCTTTCTATACATAGGTATAATATATTTATCATTATTCTTACCAGATCTATTCATATCAAACCTTCTTTCATCTAAAAATGCTCTAGTTTCAAAGCTAGGATAGACTCTATCAAGCATAATTAGATCCATATTTTAGAAACAAAAAAAAAAAATTCACTTATCTTACTTTTATAGAGCATAAAGCTTCTATATCTAAAAACCTTTAGCTGTTCTTACCTTTATCAGAGCACAGAGCTTACAAATATTACCTCTTTTCTTCAGAAACTTCCACTTTAACCTTTCTTAGAGAAAAAATCATTCATATCTGACTTCTTTTCTTCATATCTTTCCTTCCTTCTTTAGCACAGAGCTTATCAGATCAAGTGGATTACTGTGCACTAGGACTCAGGTCCATGCACAAAGCTTCCAAGTTTTAGGATGAATCTTTGCACCAAGCTTCTTGTTTCTTAGTTCCCATCAATCATAGTTTCAGGTCCCGACAATAGAACCATTTGTTGGCACAAGAGCAGTCCCAAGGTTCAACGCTACAACAACACACCAAAAAAACTCTAACTATCGGCCCTTTCGGCAACACCTGTGAAGCAGATGAAGTCTCACCCAAGGTAAAGGCAGGGGTGGTTGCAGGACTCAGATGTTTGCAACCTTAGATGGGACACAAATCTGTGATTCTAATGCTTAGCAGAGCACTTAGCAATTAACCTTCATCAATATTCAGTTCTTAGTAACATCGCAGATGTACCCTAATTATAGATTATCACAGTATGCAACCAGATCCATCATCTAATAACACTTAACATAATAGGAACATATTAGATCTAGTAGATTCAAGCACTAAGCACATCCATATAGGTCAAATCTAGCATTCATTCACATGATTAGGCACAAAGCAACATTTGATCTATCTAACACGCATCACATAGAAACATATCGATGCATCACAAAAAGAAGAGCAACACAACATGTGCGTGGTTCACCCCAATCCCAGGGCTACGTCCACCAAATGTTCTTCTTTATTAATGTCTTTAATCGGTTACAAAACATAGTCATCAAAAACCCTTCTGTGCATAGGACAAAAGATCTATGCATCTCGCTAGATCCTTCTTCCTTGCGTCATAGCACAAATCCTTCTATAATCTCTATAATAACTTGCACTTAGCTCTGTAACCCTTCTACAGTTATGCAAAAATCACTAATATCACTTAGATTACATCACATAGATAGGATATTGTCCCTTACTTACTTCATATAGACATCTATTTATATGTACAAAAGTGGTCCTAAATGTGGGTGAACCCACAGGCTGACATCCCTTTCCCATTACATTGTCCCAAAACCCAAAAAGGGGCCCGAAAGTGGGCCGAGATCCCATTGTCTCTGGTTCATCTGGTGCTCCATCTTTGACAGGCTGTCAAAGTCCCAAAAATGATCAAATATGACCAAGTGTTCCTCAAAACGTGGTCAAGGTCCAACACTGCCCCTGGCTTTGGAGCCCCCACTAACCTGTACCTCAATCTGTAATCAACCTGTACCATAAACAAATGCATAAATCATGCACCAAACCTGTACCATGAAAAAGTGCATCAAACATGCACCAAACTTGTACAAATAAATTGTCACAACAACCTGTCTAAATAACCTATCACAACAACCTGTCTCATCAATCCTATCAACCAAATCAGATCTACTCACCAAGATCAATCACAAAGACAACTCTCAAATATGTGCATCAACCAAGCATAACACAACAACTCATAATCATCACCAAGATCAATATGTGCTTCTAATAATATACCAATACAAGTATGCTACATCATCCATAAAACACGTGTCAACAATACTACTAACAAGTGCCTCCAACCATGTACCAAATATGTACAAATCATGTATCAACTACTCATAAACTATGACTCATCAAGATGTACCAACATCATCAACTATACACATCATGTATGTGCCAACTCATCAACTACTTGTCTCAAACATGTACCCAACATGTACCTCAACCAAAAACCCTCATCAATTTCATCATCCAAATATGATTTGTAACTCTTTAATATACCTGGTGTATATGATCACATACCTACAAACCTTCCTTAACTTTAACAATGGGAGACTAGCATTTTCATCAAACTTTACTTTAGTCTCACATGAATAGTTTTGGATTAGTCAACAACCCTAACTTGAAATAATCATAACTATGTACCTGTAATGAATAAATATCTGAAAATAGTACACAATGTTCTTCAGTGTGTTTTATGCAATTCCTCCAGGTGTCACTACTTGGAACCTCGTGGAAAATGAGTTATAGAAAAAATGGCATACCTTGTTGAATTCTGGCTTATTCTAGAGAGTGAACTTGTAGAGTGTGCCCCGCGCAGAATATTTGTTGTATGGATCTAAAAATTTTACATAGAATAATACATACTTTACTCTAACCAACACTTTTTTTCTTACTTAATTTGGATCTGTTATGAAGAAATTATGACGTTTGTACCCGAAACACCTGTTTTAGACTAGTTTTAGGATTAGCCACAAACCCTATTTTCCATGGAGTGTAACTCCAAAACTACTTGGATACGTTTTCTAAATGGCCTATAAATTTGATGATATGAGTCATTCTATAAAAAATGATATTTCTAAAATGGTGAGATGACCTATAAATAACATACCTTAGAAAACATCATCAAAAGAATGTATCCTCCCTTGAATTTTGGCCTTCTTTACTTCACATTCTCTCTAAAATTCGTCTTAGATATCCTTTGGTTACCTCATTCACCTGTAGATATTCAATATGCTCAAGTTTGATATAAAATGAGAGAGCCTTGCCTCTAATTTATACATTCATTTAGCTTCCTCAATGGGCTACCTTTTAACCATCTTAACCCACTTTCCTTATTTTAGGGTTAGCCAACTTCTAACCACTTTTCCAATTAGTAATGTATCCATTAACTTTATTATTTAAATAATTTATTTTGTATCCAATTTGAATTATAGTACATTCATCACTTCACTTTACCTCAAGGGGTTACCTTCTAACCATCTTAAACTACTTTCCTTATTTTAGGGCCAACCCACTTCCTACCACTTGTCAGCTTAGTAATGTTGGATCATGTTGTCATTGATGCCAATGGTTTGATTGATTGATGTCAAGTGATTTATTGATGATTGATGAACAATGCATATGTATTTTCCTTGACGAGAATGATAGATCTCAAGTGGAAACCAATCGATGAAGATGGATCAATAAGTTATCATTGATATGATGCATAGATAAAGATGGATCAATGAGTTGTCATTGATACATGCTGAAGATCGATTCATTTGCATATGATGCATAGTTTGTTTGATGTAAATATGACTCATTATTTTCTTGTCATGGTTGATAAGAAGTACAAATGGATGAACTCCAAAGTGGTCCCATTATGGTGAAAGCCCTCACGGGAAGACGCTTTACAGTTGATTTATGGTTGAGATAACCCATTCTTGTATGTGGAATAATGAGATGAATATCAGTGATTTTTTTGGTGAAACTATCCTAGATGGATAGTTCTTGTCATGCCATTTTCGGTGGTATGTGGAATGTCACATAACTCCTCACGGTTTGAGATTTATGGCCCTATGAAGTTGAAGGACCCCCATAAGGTCAAATAAGTCAAAGTTCTTAAGAAGAAGAAATTATTATTTAAATGATAAAGTGAAGTGACAAAATCAAGAAGGATTATTTAAATATTAAAGTAAGGTGACAAAATCGAGGAGGAATATTTAAATGATAAAGTAATCGAGAACTTTATATTTATGGAAAATGGTTAACCCTAAAATGAGGAAAATAGGTTAAGTGACCTATAAATGGGTTAGGTGACCTAGAAGTGGGTTAAGTGATCTAGAAGATGAAGAGTGTAAATAAGAGGCTAGGGTCTCTTGTGAAAGGCACATTTTGGAAGAACATTTTGGGAGTATCTCTTGTGTATCTTTTTTGTGTATCTCTTGAGCATGATTGAAGATCTATTCTGAGAGAGAGAGCATGAGGAGGATCTCATGGACACATCAAAGTTTCAGGAATGTCTGAGATCTTGATGGAAAAAGTCTCGGAGATTCATAAACCCTAGTTTCTGAGGTATATGCAGGCTTAATGGGCTAGGGTGCATACACACACGAGATGTATGAGGACATGACGTGTACAGTGCATAAAATCATGGAGATTTTTGTTTGAGTTGGTGACTGGATGTTGAAGACTGAAGCAGGTTCCATATCTGCATTCTACGGGCTCATATCTATCACTGAGACTTTGTTATGGTTATATGATTGTCTTGATGGATACTAGTGCTTGTTGTGTTGTGAATTCTTAGGGAATTATTGGTATGGTTGTTATGATGTGGTTTGAGTTGGTTGATGGAGTGAACAACACTCTTATGATTCAGTATTGATATGATGGCTATAGTATACTAGTTGTTTACACATGTTCGAGTGGTATTCATATTGTATGATTGAGAAGCATGAATAAGATATTGGAGATTTTGGATGTGTTTTGACTGGCTGGTGGTCAGTTTGGACATTGAAAGACAGAAGAAAATGTGATTGTTGGTTGTAGAGGATTTGAGCATGTGAATCAAAGAAAAACCCTAGTTGCTTAGAAGTATACACATGTTGCATTATAGACTGATTGCGTACATGTTAAGAACCAAACATCAATATAGCATATAAAACCTCAGGAAAAGCACTCAATGCCTTGAAAAAGAGATAATTTCAGATAATAAGCCTCTTCGAGGAGGAAACCTCCTTTTACCCCACTTAAATGTTCAAGTACAAGATGATTCAAAATGAAAATGTCTCCTTGGTATATATAGGAGACTAGGAGGTAT
>ML777278.1:1989799-2021451 GCA_009831015.1 Picea engelmannii | reverse complement strand
TAGATGTAAAAACAACTTTTCTCCATATGGATTTGGAGGAAGAGATTTATATGTAGCAGCCATAGGGGTATGAGGTCAAAGGGAAGGATAATTTGGTATGCAGGTTGAAGAAGAGCTTGTATGGCCTAAAGTAAGCTCCAAGGCAGTGGTATTTGAAGTTTGACAGGTTTATGACAGAACAGGGTTATAGTAGATGTCATTCTAATCACTATGTTTATTTTAAAAAGCTAGAAAATGGAAGCTTTATTATCTTGCTATTGTATGTAGATCACATGCTTGTTGCAGGGTCTAATATGCAGGATATAAATGTGCTCAAGAAGAAATTAGCCAATTCATTTGCGATGAAGGATTTGGGTGCTGCAAAGAAAATCCTTGGTATGAGAATAACAAGAGACAGGAAAAATCACAAACTGACATTGTCTCAAGGTGAGTACACAGAGAAGGGGTTGGAGAGGTTTAGAATATAGAATGAAAAACCAGTTAGTACACCTTTGTCCAGCCATTTCAAATTAAATAAGGAAATGTGTCCCAAGACACAGGACAAGATAGAATACATGTCCAGGGTCCCATATTCATCAACAGTTGGCAGCTTGTTGTATGCAATGGTTTGCACAAGACCAGATATTGCACATGCAGTGGGAGTTGTGAGCAGGTATATGAACAATCCAGGTAAAGAACATTGGGAGGTAGTAAAGTGGATTCTCGGGTATTTGAGAGGTACTGCTACACATTCATTGTGTTTTGGAGGTTCAAATACTTTTCTACAGGGATATGTTGATTCAGATATGGCAGGTGATAAATACAGCAGGAGGAGCACCACAGGGTATGCTTTTACTATAGGTGGAACAACAGTAAGTTGGATTTTGAAACTGCAAAAGGTTGTTGCACTTTCAACAATAGAGGTAGAGTATGTTGCTACTATAGAGGCTAGTAAAGAGATAATTTGGTTACAAAGGTTTATGGAGGAATTGGGAAAGAAGCAGGAGAACAACAGGTTGTACTGTGACAGTCAGAGTGCCATTCACCTTGCAAAGAACTCAACCTTCCATTCGAAGACTAAGCAGATATAGTTGAGGTACCACTTCATATGATCCACCTTGGAAGATGGACAATTGAAGCTGGAAAAGATACACACTAGCCAAAATCCTGCAGACATGTTAACAAAGGGAGTAACTAGGGAGAAATTGAGTTCTTGCTCAGTTTCAGTTGGTCTTCAAGAATGAAGATGAAGATGAAAAATTTTCCAGGTCCAAGAAGGTTCAGAGTCCAGCATATACAACAGTGGTGGAGTTGTTGAGATCAGTCTCCAAGTGGGATATTGTTGGTTGTGGAGCCTAATTATCTTCCTGATTCAGAGGTCCTTTCTTTCAGCCATGTTTATACCCCATGAAGTATTTACACCCCAGAAGTATGTACACTCTTCCACGCGCGGAAGTGCAGAGGGGGGGTACCCCCTCTGCGGGGTCCGGGGGGTCTGGGGACAAGCGGGGCCCCGAAGCAAAAATTTCCTTGTAAAAGTATATTGTAATTTCATTGTAAATATGGACCATTCATTATAAGGTTGCAGATCTAACGGTAGAGATTATGTTAGGGTTTTTTGCCCTAGAAGGAAACCCTCATTTATGAGGGAAATGTATTGCGGCTATGGATGATGGTGAATATTATATTATGAGAGAAGAGACTGTGAGAGAAATAAGAGGAAGTTACAACGAGTTTTGTTGTAGGTTGTATCCCTTCATTTGCTGGATAATAATAAAGGAAGGACCTGGAAATTTATCTGGTGGACGTAGCCCACACTGGGTGAACCATGTAAATCTATGTATCTCTTGTATTGTGTGTCTTCTATGTTTTGTTTATGCATTTGTTTTATTTTATTGCTCCGCGGTCCTATTTTTCTAATATTTTTTTACCTTGGGGGATTCAAGCCTTCATGTGCGGGTCCTTCATCTTTGTAAGGCCATAACTCTCAAACCATGAGGATTTATGTGACATTCCACATACCATTGGAAATGGAATGACAAGCACTGTCCATCTAGGATAGTTTCACCAAAAATTTCATTTATCTTCATATATTTATTCCACATACAAGCATGGGTCCTCCAACCATTCTTCTAGGATAACTCAATCTGCAAAGTGTCTTCCTATGAGCACTTTCACCATAAGGGTACCACTTTGGAGTTCATCCATTTGTGCACCTTATCAATCATGACAAGACAATAATGAGAATATGGGTCCTCCAACCATTCTTCTAGGATAACTCAATCCGCAAAGCGTCTTCCCATGAGGGTTTTCACCATAAGAGGACCCCTTTGGAGTTCATCCATTTGTGCACCTTATCAATAATGATAATACAATAATGAGTCATCTATACAATTTTCCAATAATGCATCATATACCAATGAAACCACATTGATCTATCTTCATCATGTATCAATGACAAGTCATTGATCCATCTTCATCATATCAATGACAACTCATTGATCCATATTCATCTATGCATTCTCATCAAGGACAATACATATTACATTACATGAATCATCAATCAATAAATCCTTTAGCATCAATCAATCACTTGAAATTAATCAATGACATCAATCAATCAAACCATTGGCATCAATGACAACATGACCCAACAATCTCCCCCTTTGGCTTTGATGACAATACCAATATTGATGTCAACACCAATTACCAAATATTGATGTCAACATGTAGATAAGGCATGTTCTACATCAATAGTCAATGTGACTATCTCTCCCAAATGTGACTATCTCTCCCAATCAATAATCATCAATCACATCAATGTGACTATCTCTCCCCCTTTGACATCAATGGCAAAGGGCCATTTTCCTCTTGGGGTTGCTCCCCCTACTTGAAATTTCCTTGGGGATGCTCCCCCTACTTGAACTTTACTTTGGGCTTCTCCCCCTGTCTGAGTTCCTTTGATCTTCCTATGAATAATCTCTCCCCTTTTGAACAAGGGATATCACTCTGATGTAATGCTGAAACTACATCAAACATACTCCACCTATGACCATCGCTCCTCCTAGAATTATGACTCCGTGCTCTTTCTTCAAATATAGGGCTCTTTTATAGGTATGCATCTAATAAATATCTCCTCCTAGAATCATGGGAAGAATAATGATTCCCCTTATGGGTATGTCTCCTTTATCTTCTCTGCGAGATGAACAATGTGCTACCATATAACAATACTTGGACCTGTTCATGCATCAAACTCATGCTATACCAAGAATCATGAATAGATATGTCAACAATGAAATAAATAATCATGAGCAAAATATCAACCAAGCACATCCTGTACAAAAATGTGTGTTCATCCACAACACCTATGTACATCAACCATGTACATCAACATCATTCAATGTGCCAAAAGGTATCATCCATGGAATGTATCAATCATGTGCATCTACCAATATGCCAACCATTTGCATCCACCAATATTCCAACCATGTGCATTTACTAATATGCCAGCCATGTGCATCTACCAATATGTCAACCATGTACATCTACCAATATTCCAACCATGTGCATCTACCAATATGCCAACCATGTGCATCTACCAATATGAAAACCATGTGTCATATCAATCATGATATGTCTTCATCATGAAACAAGTGCCACAATCATGTATCTTAAACAAATATCAATTGTTGTTATTATCAAGTAGTACCAATGGTGTAGTATCATCAAGCATATGCCATCTATGAGTGTACCAAACATGTATCAATTATAGATCAAGCTATGCATCATCCATGATGTAAAACATAATCACCTCTTCAACTCACCAACCACATGTCCCAATGTGTAGCCCATCCATAAGCTAAATGAATGCACCAAGATTTCCAACAAGTAAGTTCTAATACATCATCAAGATATATCACATAACCAAGGTGTCATAACTTCACTTTCATAACCAACATTGTTCTTCAACATAAAATGCATCAATCCATACTCATGGGTTAGTGCCATGCACCCAAGATTTTATTTTACATCATCAACTTACATAATCCAATATAGAATCATGAAAACCTACAACAAACAATGTTAGAACCTGTAATAAACCATGCCAGACTCTACATAATAGAGTTATACCATCACATCAAACTGCAATCCCTGTGCATAGCCCTTTTCCTTAGGATTCACCACATATATGCGACCTACTGCACAATAGCTCACGTATGTACATGACCTATTCAAGTTCAACCTGCATATGTACACGACTGTAACCACTTTCACCCACATATTTCTCAGTAGATGACACTTTTAAACTTCCCTTCAGTCTCTCATTGTTTTCTGGTTGCTCTGTCTTCCTCACCCACTTTTGTGGATGTCCCTACTCCTCATAACTTGAGATCTGAGCATCCATATTTTCAAACATGTCTCCCTTCCTTACTTCATTCCTTCTTGTAGCCATGCTATTTGAAGTCCTCATCATGAACTTTATTCTTTTTGTTCTAGCACTCCTGGGATTTGTGTCCAAATCCACTACAATTGTAGCATCTCATGGTGTTACAGTGAACAAAAATATGTCCTAATTGATCACATCTCCAACATATTATGGTGTTATATAATCTTCCATTATATTTCCTTTCATAAGATTTACATTCAAAACATTTTTGACCATATCCATTACATGAATAACAATGCCCATGAAAAATATTTTCATACCTTTGCTTTGGTGTCCCAAAGATAGCTTCTTGATGTCTTCCTTTCTTTGTTCTTTTGAAATTTTATTTTCCTTGTGTAGATGGTTGATTTGCAACATTGTATTCCTTATTTGATGGACTTACCTCATGCTTATTTGAGGTGCTTGCTTCAACATGTGTATATTCTCCTTTGTATCCAAGACCTGATTTATCACATGGTGATATTTGACTTTCCAATATCTCATCCAATATCTTTGAGCTATTCAAGAATTTGTTTGACTTATCTACCATCTTTCTAAGGTCAAAAATTTCAGCTTCTAACTTATGACACGACTCTTCCTTTTCATTTGTTTGATTCTTCAAAAGTTCTTCTAACCTTTCGGCTTCTTCAATTTGGGTCTTGAGATGGACAATAGTTTCAAAACTTTTGCTAATCTCATCATCTACCTTCATTTCTTCTTTTTCATTCTTTAGTCTTGTGATCTCTTCTTCCTTTTCTTCCAATTTAGTCTTATTGTTCTCTTATTTTTCCTTGAGCATTCCCTTTAACTTCAAGACGTGCCTTTGACTTCTTCTAAGAAACGTCTTAGTGTTATCCGAAATATAGTTATAGTGTGTATAAAAATGATCACTTCTATATCTATATAAACCCTCTTCAACTTCTTTTTGAAGTTCTAATAGATCTTATTCTATTCTTTCCATGGGATAATTTCCATCCAACTTTAGACAAACTGTTTCTAGATAATCTTCTTTACTTGAGAAAAATTCAACATCATCACATTTTGAATCATTGCAATCAAGAGTCTTTGGAGATTCTTTATCTTTATTTGAAGTATCTTCAAGATCTTCTAATTTTTTCCAACATTATCATTTGATTCTTTGTCTTCATTTGAAATGTTTTCAAGATCACATTTATAAATAATACAATCAAGGGTTTTTGGAGATTCTTTACCTTTGATAATATTGATGGAGTGGTTTTCAATATCTTCCTTCTCCTTCTTGCTTTGATATGTCTCCTCTAGCTTTAGCCATAGATCCTTAGCGGAAGTGCATTGCTCCATGATTTCTTTGATAGGGCTTGAGAGTCCACTAAGAATGGTCTTAAGAGCCAAGGCATCATTCTTATTTCCTTCCCTTTGAGCTACAAACTTTGGCTTTTTCTTCAATGGAACTGATCCACGAATGGCTACCTTCCAAATAGTTTCTCCCATTGTCTTCAAATACACTCTCATCTCTATTCTCCAAGTAGAATAGTTTTCCTCATAAAGGATTGGTATTTCATCATCCATTTGTGTGTCTATGGATATCCTTCAAGATCATTAAGGCTTGTAGTGAAGGCCCACTTTGATTCCAATTGTTGGACACACCGACTACACTGAGAGGTGGGGGGGGGGGCTGAATAGTGTAGGGCTCTTTTCCCCCAAAAATCCTTAGTTAAAAATCACTATTAACTCATTACTCATTGTTTTCATTTATAAAAAGTTAAATTTCAACACATATTAGCAACATAAATCAACAATATATCATCAACAATTCATCACCACAAGGAACACAAAGAACACAAGATGTTTGTACAATTTTCTTTTTATTACAGACTACAATCCTTGGGGTTTTTCAGAAACAAATGAATAGAGTACAAATATACAATATAACCAGCTCTATAATGCAAGACTCATATTACACCCTCAGAATAAACTGAGGTGAGGAAACAATCCTCAACAGATATCAATCTGTACCATAAACAAGTGCATCAACCATGCACCAACCTGTGCCAAAAAACCTGTAATCAACCTGTACCATAAAAACGTGCATACAACCATGTACCAAGTATATACCAATCATGTGTCAACTACTCATCAAAAATTACTCTTCAATATGTACCAACATCATAAACTATACACCTCATGTATGTGGCGACTCATCAACTGCTTGTCTCAACCATGACTAGTTTTGGATTAGTCAACAACCCTAACTTGAAATAATCATAACTTTGTACATAAAATGAACAAAGATCTCAAACTGATAAAAAATGTTATTCATTATTTTTTATGCAATTCCTCCAGGTTTCACTACTTGTAACCTCCCAAAAAAGGATTTATAGCAAAAATGGCATACCTTGTTGAATTCTGACTTATTCTAGAGAGTGACCTTGTAGAGTATGCCCCGCACAAAATGTTTTTTGAATCGATATTAAACTGTTACAATGAATACTAAATACCGTAATATAAACAAAACAATTTATCTCACTTAATTTGGATCTGTTATTAAGAAGTTATGATGTTTTTACCCAAAACACATGTTTTAGACTAGTTTCAGGACTAGCCACAAACCCTATTTTCCACGGAGTGTATATACAAAAATAAAATGAAACACAAGATAAATTGTTTACCACAGATACTTGGATATGTTTCCTCAATGGAATATCAATCGTATAGTATGAATCATTACATAAAAATATTTATTAAGAAAATGGTGAGATGACCTATAAATAACATACCTTAGAAAGCATCATGAAAACAATTTATCCTCCCTTCAATTCTGGCCCTCTTTTCTTCACCTTCCTTTTGAAATTCAGATTATATATCTTTGGTTACCTTAGTCACCTATATATATTCAATATTCTCAAGTGTTTCACACCAAAAATGCTCAATAATCTCTCAGAAGAAGCTCTCCATCAATACTCCAAAAAATATTCTCACAAGAAGCTCTCCATTGATCCACAAAAGGGATGATCTACAAGAGACCATTGCTATCATATTTATACTTTCATACTCTAGGTAACTTAACCCATTTCTAGGTCACTTAACCTATTTTCCTTATTTTAGAGTTAACCACTTTCTAGAAATAGAAAGTTCTCCAATACTTTATCATTTAAATATTCCTTCTTGATTTTTTTGCCTTACTTTATCATTTCTTGATTTTGTCACTTCTCTTTATTATTTAAATAATCCACCTTGAATTTGTCACTTTACTTTATCATTTAAATAATAATTTATTCTTTTAGGTCACTTTGACTTCTTTGACCTTGGGGGCTTCAAGCCTTCATGTGGGGGTCCTTCATCTTCATAAGGCCATAACTCTCAAACCATGAGGAGTTATGTGAAATTCCACATACCACTAGAAATGGCTTGACAAGCACTATCCATCTAGGATAGTTTCACCAATAATTTCCTTGATCTTCATCTCATTATTCCACATACAAGCATGGGTCATCCAACCATTCTTCTAGGATAACTCAATCTGCAAAGCATCTTCCCGTGAGGGATTTCACCATAAGGGGACCACTTTGGAGTTCATCCATTTGTGCACATTATCCATCATGATAAGGCAATAATGAGAGCATGGGTCCTCCAACCATTCTTCTAGGATAACTCAATCCACAAAGCGTCTTCCTGTGAGGGATTTCACCATAAGTGGACCACTTTGGAGTTCATCCATTTCTACACCTTATCAATCATGATAAGACAATAATGAGTCATATATACATTTTTCCAATAATGCATCATATACCAATGAAACCACATTGATCCATATTCATCTTGTATCAATGACAACTCATTGATCCATATTCATCATATCAATGACAACTCATTGATCCATATTCATCTATGCATTCTCATCAAGGAAAATACATATTACATTACATCAATCATCAATCAAGCAATCATTTGGCATCAATCAATCACTTGACATCAATCAATCAAACCATTGGCATCAATGCCAACATGATCCAACAGGGTACACAATTGGTACATGATGTACTTGGGTGATTGTTGGGCCTCAAAATAGTCCATATTCTCACTCCATTATTTCACTAAAACCTTCACATTACTTCCATATTACCTTCATGTCACCTTCATTCCACCTCCACATCATTACATTTATCTCATAATTGGGTTATAACTATGTTTTTCCAAAGTTTATCAATTCTTAACATTTTTAAGTCGATTTGTGGTTAAACTTTAGAAAATAATATGCTTATACTTATACCTAACAATAAGAATGAGTTTGTTAACATGTGTAGGTACAAAAGAAGCTTCCTAGGCACCTTTATGTGGCACTCTATGTTCAAATTCGAATTTGAGGAGATCATGGAGAGATTATTGAGAAGATCATGGAGGATATCATGGAGGAGATCATGGACCTCATGGAGAATATCATGGAGGATAGGGTTATGTGTCTAGATGGTTGAGAGATGTATGGAACTAAAGAGAGATTAGCGGATCACATTTATGAGTTTGTTATCATAGCTCTTGTATAAATATGAGTGTTACCTCCTTTATTTGTAAGCTTGTAATCTTAGAATTAGAGAGAGTTGTAATCTTAGAGTTGGTTTGTAATGGAGATTTTGAAATAAAGAATCATACTTCGATTTTGCTTCTACATCTGAGTCTCCTTTGAAGTGGTGTGCTTTTGGAGTTATGGAGGGCCCCCATGGCCTCACTTGCATGTTGATTTGCTTATTTTAGGTATAACTTAATTTATGTTTTTGTTTGATTTCAGCTTTTAAAGTTTTGTTAAATGTTCTAATACTGGAAGGATCTTATTTGAAAGTGTTTTTGTAAGAGAACCATAAGATCTCAGATAATTATTAGATTTAGGTTTGTTTCATTTCAGCTTTTAAGTTTTGTTCTAATATTAGAGGAGATCCTAAAATTCAGGTGTTCTTGTAAGAGAACCTTAGGGTCTTGACAATTGTTATATCTAGGTTTGATTAGTTGTTGAAAGAGATTTTGATGAATATGTTCTTGTAAGGGAACTTTAAGATCTCAGACATATTAGGAATCTTTCTAGATCTATATATTTTAGGTCGCATTTCTAAGTTTACCTTCCTGGGTTGACATTAAATTAAACTCTGATTGACATCATCAATTAGAACTAAACAATGATGTTATACTCATGATTCTCTATTTTATTGTTGACATATATTTTGTTTCATGATGGTTGGTATCACATGAGTTTGATGCATAAACAGGTCCAAGGATCATCATATGGTAGCATATTTTTCATCTTGCAGAAGACATAGGGAGAGACATACCCATAGGAGTCATTATTCTTCCCATGATTCTAGGAGGAGAAAAGATCCCTATACTTTAAGAAAGAGTATAGAGGCATAGTTCCAGGGGGAGAAATGGTCAAAGGGGGAGTATGAGAAATGTATCTTTAGCATTGCATCAAAGTGATATCCCTTGTTCAAAAAGGGGAGAGATTATCCAAAGGAAGATCAAAGGCATTCAAGCAGGGGGAGCAACCCGATGAGGAGAATGGTCCTTTTCCATTGATGTAAAAGGGGGAGAGATGGTCACATTTATGTGATTGATTTTTAGTAATGGGGAGAAATAGTCATATTGATATGATTGATGACTATTGATGTAGAGCATGACTTGTCTACATGTTGACATCAATGATTGGTGTTGACAGCAATGTTGTCATTGCCATCAATGCCAAAGGGGGAGATTTTTGGATCATGTTGTCATTGATGCCAATGGTTTGATTTATTGATGTCATTGATTGATGTCAAGTGATTGATTGATGTCAAGTGATTGATTGATGTCATTGATTGATGATTGATGAACAATGTATATTTATTTTCCTTGATGAGAATGATAGATGTCAAGTGGAAACCAATCGATGAAGATGGATCAATAAGTTATCATTTATATGATGCATAGATAAATATGGATCAATGAGTTTTCATTGATACATGATGAAGATGTGTTTTACTCTATTCAGTTGTTGGTGATAAACCCCAAGGATTGTAGTCTGTAATAAAAATAAAAATTGTACATACATCTTGTGTTCTATGTGTTCCTTGTGCTGATGACTTATTGATGATATGTGTTGTTGATATATGTTGCTGATATATGTTCATAAATAACTAGTTATAAATGAAAACAATAAGTAATGAGTAAATGTTGAATGCTAACTAATGAGTTTTGTGTAAGAGAGAAATTTTGGGAAAAAGATCCCCACACTCATTCACCCCCCCTTTAAGTGTGGTAGGTGTGTCCAACAAGTAATTTATCCATTAAATTTATTATTCAAATAATTTCTTTTGTATTCACTTTGAATTATAGTACACTCATCACTTCAATTTATTATTTACCTTCTAAATATATTTTAAACCACTTTGACTACTTTGACTTTTTGGGGCTTCTATATGACTCATGAGGGTTCTTCAACTTCACATGGCCATAACTCTCAAACCATGAGGAGTTACGTGATGTTCCACATACCACTGGAAATGAAATGATATGTAATATCCATGTATAATAGTATTTCCTTCAAATATGTCAAAACTCATACCATTATCCATCAAACAAAATTGGGTCCATTACACAAACCTGGGTTCTCCAACTTCTCATGGTCGTAACTCTCTAACCGTGAGGAGTTATGTGACGTTCCACATACCAACAGAAATGGAATGAAATGTACTATCCATATAGAATAGTATTACCTTCAAATATATTAAAACTCATACTATTATACATGAAACAACCTTGGGTCCATTACCCAAACCTTTTTTCTACTGGAATTCACTATCGAAATTTCTCCAATGGTTGAAATAAATCTACAATATCACTCTCCAATGGTTTAAATAAATGACAACCAACAATAAATACCAACTATCCATCAACCTAAGAAAACTGTCTGACAATCTCCCCCTTTGGCATTGATGGCAACACCAACATTGATGGCAATACTTCGTCGTGATAACATTCATGCTTATACTCTTCATCAATGTTTCTATCTCTCCCCCTTTGACATCAATGGAAAAGGGTATCTCCCTTTGGGGCTTCTCCCCCTGACTAAACTCTCCTTGGGGCTGATCCCCCTGTCTACGTGCCTTTGATTTTTCTTTGTGTTTATAAGCCTTTGATTACTCTCTTTCCCTTCATATGAATAATATTTCCCCCTTTGAAAAAGGGTATCACTTTGAAGTCATATCACTCATTCTTCCCTTGTGACAATCTGTCACCTTGGAAACATGCCTCTATTCTCTCTCTCTAATCATTTACCTTTTCATCCGATAGATCTCTCCCCGTTTGTCCTATTTATGGTGTTTCCTCGTGTACATCTAAGACATATAATATAAGCATTCAAAAGAATTCATTTTGGAGTAGAAATTACTCTAAGTCTCTGGTGAAGATACTCAAAGGCTTCTCTTGGAAGAAGATTTTTAAAGATGTTTTCTACTTGTTCTTTTGTGACCACATATTCAAATCTGATGTTCTTCTCTACAACCTATTCCCGTATAAAGTGATACTTTATTGGAATGTGATTTGTCTTGGAGTGCATCACCAGGATATTTGAGATATTGATGGTGCTTGTATTATCACAATAGGTTGGAATGGGATCATCATACTCAACCTGTATATTTGTTAGAGTTAGTTTCATCCATAGAACCTGTGTACAACATGTTGTTGCTACAATATACTATGACTTGGATGTAGATAAGGACATTGATGATTATTTTTTGCTTAACCATGATACTAAACACTCACCCAAGTAGAACGTTGCTCCACTGGTGCTTTGTCAGTCATCAATGCAACTTTCACAATCTGCATCTGTGTAGGCAATAAGTGATATATCATTTCCTTTTGGATACCATAATCCAAACTCTTATGTTCCTTTGAGGTATCTAAAAATCCTCTTTACTGCTAAGACATGTGATTCCTTTGGTGCTCCTTGAAATCTTGCCACCTGTCCAACTGCCTGCATTACATCTAGTTTGGATGCTGTCACATATAGTAATCTACCAACCACTGACCTATATTTCCTCTGTTCTATAGACTTTGAATCATCATCTTTTCTCAACTTGCAATTGGTTTTCATAGGAGTGGTAATTGGTTTTCAATATTCCATTCTGAACCTCTTTAGCATTTCTCCTATATACTTAGTTTGAGAAATAAAAATTCCTTGGTTTCTTTGACATATCTGAAGACCCAAAAAGAAGGATAGTTCTCCAAGTAATGACATTTCAAATTCATTATATCCTTTGAAAATTTCTGGCTTAACCTGTCATTAGTACTTCCAAAACAATATCATCAACATAAATTACAATTAATAAAATATTAACTTGAGTTACCTTGATGTAGAGGTTGTTGTCTGCGCTTCCTTTCCATAGTTCTTAGGGAGTTTTGTCATTGTTTTTTCTGAGCATTACTTTGTTTTGAATGTGAATTGATGTATGCACTTCATGTGTCCAAAAAATATCTGTCAATTTGGAATCCATTAGCATTGTTCGAGCCATTTCCTGTGTAATTATCATTCATTATGATAATGTTCCTTTGTCTATGAACCACTCTCTGAACCAATATATGAATCCATGATCTTGTCCACTATCATATATCTATCCAAACCTACTAAGTGTTCTTATGAATCCATCTTTGTCCATACTGTCTATTGGAGCCGCCCTTGTTTTTTACCTTCCAAATTTATTTTTAATTTTTGAAACATGAAATCTAAGTTGACTTTCTTTTTCCTTCCGAGATCTTAAAACTCTGAAAAATTGTCGCCTGAACAGAAATGTTTTTCCTATTTTCAAAACAAATCCATTCTTGCAAGTATGTTCTCTCTTTTTCTTTATTTCTGGGTCTCGCAAGTCGGATACTTTAATCTTTGAATTCACAAGTCCTGAGTCGCGAAACTGCAAACTCGTTTTTAATTTTCGCTCAAGGCATTAACTAGGGTAAAACCTTTAACCCATGATTAGATGTCGTCAGGGTTTCGCGCCTCAGCATTCGTCAAACCCAAGTTTTTGTTCTTACAGCCCCGATAGCCAAGAACACGATAACTTTGTGATAACCTTGGTCGGAGATTAAAGGTAAAAAACTAACCATGGTTAAATTTGGTTCTCGGCACCTCGCCACTCAGCACTTTCTTTCATAGAGTTAAAGCTCCTAAAACCCCGACTCACGAGGTTGTGATATGATTATAGCAAGATTAATTAGTAGCCTAATCTAAGATTTTCTTCCCATAATTTGAGCCTTAATTATTGCCACATTGCGATATCGCGACTCGGCATATCATTCTCCCAAAAATCTGTCTTCAAAGTTCCGAGTCGCGATATGGCAAATAAATTAATTATATAATTAAGGATGCACCAAATCACGGTTACTGTTAATTAAGCTAAAATCAGCACTCGCAGTCTCGCGAGTTGAAGAGTCAAAATGTTAAAAGGAAATTCACGATGCATCGAACAGCGAGAAAATGATTTAAGTTGCTGAGATTTGAATTTTTAAATTAAAACGAGATACGTCCCGCACATCGAGGTTTGCACACTTCACGAGGTAGCTGCTTTCTCTCCATGACCCGACTGCCTGTCAAGCCGCTGAACATTGATGACATTAATGAATAATTAGGGTAAATCCACGAATAAATAAGATCGGATTTATGCAATAAATTCATTTCTATTTGCAATTTGACAGACTTATTTCAAATAGTACAGAGTTTTCAAATATATACGAGAGTTTCATTCTATTTTAAACATTTCTCATAAGCGCACAGAGTAAACTAATTTCTACATGTATACACAGGTCTATTGCAGAAGAGCGAAAAAGCAATCTTCAACTATGGCTCAACGGAAAGCTGCGAAAGTGAATGTCGAGGTTGCAGCGCAGGGTTCAGACAACGTCTCAGATACTTCACCTCGGACTGATGGCTCAGTACCTAGCTGGTCGTTTGTTTCAGATATTATGCAATCTGAGTTGGTGAACTATTCAGACTCCGATGACAATGATAACGAAAAGGACGACTTGAACACTAAATACAAGATAGTTGTTCAGTCTGGTATGCACCGGGTTGCAACCAGACCATGGTTTCTCCCATACTATGACATGATCCGATGGGTGTTGGATCATATAGACCTGCCCACCAGAACTATCATAAATGACCAACGGGTCACGGTCGGGAATTTTAGGCCAGAACATATTCAAACCATGTACAAGCTCCCAACAACATATGAATACACATATGATGATGATTTCCTGGAGGAATTCAAAAAGAAGGAATGCACTGAAAATGACAAAACCATGCCTGGTTTGATAAAAGATTGGGTTTCGCGCTCCGCGAAATTCAGAGAAAATGACCAGGGCATGTATTCAATTGCTTCGCTGGAGCCACAGTATATGTATGTGGAAATGATGACATGCCGACTTTTCGGGAAGGGGGATACAACACATTTCTACATTACGTGGGTACCTCTCATATTTCGGGTAGAAGAAGGTTGCTCATTTAATTGGGCAAAGATACTCTCAGACAGCTTGTTCAATCGGGTCACTGAGTATCGGGACCAGAAGGCAAGTGGGAGACCATCCTCATTCTTCATGTCTGCGTATATCATGGACGTGATATGTTCCATGGCACCGTTCCCTTTGATGAATTGGGCTTGGAATCCAACCCAAGAAAAAACTGTGCATGAGTATCACGACAAACTGTGGGAAAATAAAGAAAATAAATTTATTTATAATATTTTCAACTGGGTGATGGTGCCCCTGCACATCGCCATTTTTGGTCGTTTGCCACCTCGCATCTCGAATAACATTGCTACAAATCTAAATGGTATCGTGGACTGGTACGTAGAAGCAGAGTTTTCCTATTTCAGAGTGTTCGGAGCTACTGTTCCCCCGCTTCCGCTACCACTGTTCATCCCCGACAAGATGGCCTGTCATGATATTTACTGACAAATAGTGATTGACGGAGTGAGTAAAGAGCTCAAAGCAACATCGAAGAAGGTATGGTCGTTTTTCCCCGTTCGGCTAAATTCTTATTCTTTGTTGGATTTTGGACATGCTAAATCTGAGGCTGCAACCTTAGAAGACTTGAGTTTGGTCTCTATTGAGTATAAAAATCATGACCCTCAGAAAATTGTAAGCAACCATTTGGCAAATTGTGGGCTGAAGAAGTTTGAACACGAATGTTCACCCTCGGATGATATTTTCCAAGGGGCGAGGTCTTATGGGGAAGTGATAGTTCGAATTCGATCTTTAGCACCCAAAGACATGGCCTCTATTTTAAAGTTTCAGGAGAATAGACGAAGATGTCTCCCCATTGTTCTAGGAGGTTTGGGTATTTCCAAGGATAAAAATAAGGATGATAAAAGTTCCAAGGGTCAAATTTCTAACCCCGAAAAACACCAGGAAGGGGAGCATGAGAAGAATCCCGAAGCAGGAGAAGAGACTACGGACCCACCCAAGGAACATAGTTCAGAGGTGGAAGTAAGAAACACAGACCCGCCAGAAACCCAGAATCCAGAGACTGAGACGAAGACCTCTGATCCTCTGAAGGAGAAGGACTCAGTCATCACACCAGGAAAGGTAGAAAAGCAGATCAGGGAACCCATCACTTTTGTCACCCCCTTGCAGTCAACGCAAGGAAATATAGAAGAAGGATGGATTTTCGGTGAAGAACTAAGGCCTATTAGAGCATAAGAACTTCCTCCAAATGAGTTCTTCTTTGAAAAAAAGAGAAAAGCAGTTGTGAAAAGGGAGTTCTACCAGGATGAAGGATCAACTACTAAAAAATTCAAAGTAATGACCGATGGAAAGAACAAAAAGAATGATGAATTCACCACAAATATCGTAGGAACGCTAGGAGCGTATGCGTCGGCAAATCAATTCTCGGTCGGGATGTTAAAAAATCAGCTCAAAAGAAAGAATCGCCTGATCAAGACTCTTGAAGCCAGAGTAGCTTCAGCGGCTGAAAACGCTAAGAGTCAGGTGAGTGGGGAAATAGAACTCGCCCGATTGGCTGATAAAAAGGAAATAGAAGTCCTCAAAACCAAGTTGCAACAAGCGCATTCAGTGATCCGAGATGGTCAGATACAGTCGGGTCAGTAAAGGAGTACGATCATAGAGCTGCAGGCTCAGTTAGAGGTCGCTGAAAGCAGGGTGATCGACATCGAGAGGTTCAAATCCCGAGCTATCGATATTCAGAGTAGGATCTCTTCTGCACAACAGAGTCTTCTAGACAAAGTGGGAGCGATTTGAGAAGATTTCCTATTAATGCATCGGATTTCTAAGAATATGACTGTCAAAGAAAAGAACGCAAAGGCTGCTTGGGTCGCCTTTCAAGAGGCAGTGATAGCTACTAACAACAGATTTTCAGTAGGTTTTCCCGGACTCACCATCGCTGAACAAACTAGAGGTAATATTTTGTTAAAGGATTGGGAACATAATATTATCTTAAGCAAGGAACAGGCCCATAAAGTAACCGATTCATTAGAAGAAGCCTTCAATGCTATAGATGGAGAGCTGTTAGGAATGGGGAGTGGAGGTAACTCAGAGACTTTGAGGCAAATGAATGTAGATCAGATTTCCCTCAATCTGAAGGAGAAGAATGAGAGAGATTCAGAGGATATATCTAAGATTGACAGGGTGGACATGGCTCAAGTTGAAAAACACTTAATTCAACCTAGCGCACAACTCAGTGCCCTTGACATCATTGATGCACAAATGGGTGATAGGCTTCCATAGTTAGCCCGAGAATTCTATTTCGCCGAGGCCAGATGTCAAGCGGAACCTTCACAGCTTGTATCCCAGTTTGTGGACAAATGTATCATATGCACCGAATCCACGCAAAGACAAGCACCTGACACCTTTTGAAAATAGAGTAGGAGAGATGGAGTGATTTCGCTCCTCCCAGCTGTCAAGTGGTACCTTCGCAGCTTGTATCCCAGTTTGTGGACAAATGTATCATATGCACCGAATCACACAAAGACAAGCACCTGGCACTTTTTTGAAAATAGAGTAGGAGAGGTGGAGTGATTTCGCTCCTCTCGTTGGTAACTGAATTTATGAAACCGTTGAGTTTCTAAACTAGGGGGAAAAAATTGGTATAAATAGATCATAAAAAGAAGAAGAAATGGCTAGATATTTTTGGTATTGATTGTAATAGAGTTTTTGCATTCGATAAGTTAATACTAACAAATTTGAAGATTCCCGATTCTGTCACGACTGTACTACAAGTTTGTTTCTTTATGTTTCATGTTTTATTTTATTCCACTTCCATAATTGATGTGTATCTCTATTCTTTAGTACGACCACTACTATAGCGAAGGAATCTCGTCTTTCTGTAATTGGTTATTGTCTTTCCTCTGCACCAGCTATCAGCGGGTGTAAGACCAATTTGCATTTACAGAATTATATATTTATTCACACCATGTCAATTATTTCTATACTAATTTCTTCTTCTGTGTATGTGTGAGTTTTCTATTGACAGGAACCTTATGTTATCTACAGCTAAATGTTTTTCTCTCATCCCACATATTTTTACTAAAAATAATACAGTTACAGGAAAGGGCCTTCAGTTTGCATTCCTATTTTGTTCTTCATGCAAGAAATTTCTCTTTATTTCGGCCAAATCGAAACAGTGTTGAAATCTCTCTTTAAATCATTTCTTACTGGTACTGTTCCTCAATGACTGTCCCTGCAGCTACTCAACCTAATATTCAACCCGGACTATCTAATCAAACACATATTGCTTTAAATATTTTTGATACAATCCTTAAAACTGCTAACACCCGGGAGGAACTGGAACGTTCATGGGCAGCCATTGAACAAGATATTACTACCCAGGAATAGTTGGAAGATAGACAATGAGAACGTAGAAACCCTCATTAGTTTCCTATACCGAAGGTTAGCATAATCTTTTTATAAATCTTTAATATACTTTCGGATGCCTTGACACTGTACTTTTAAGCCTTAAGTATAGACTCAGGAACAACACTGTCCAAGACTCTACTTGTGCAACTGTCCATAATGCTGACCCATTTATCACTATACTATCATGAAGTCTTGATTAATCTATCAAACTGTACTTATGCTAACTCATTGCTTTGAATTTGTCTTCTCAAACTATGCAATTTTCTCGAAGGATGGTCCTTTGGTATTTCATAGTTATCGCATAGACTCCCCATGTCTAATATTCATATTACTTGGGAGTCTCTAGGCCGGTTCGCTCAGAACAATTCCTGCTCTGATGTGTATTCATCATCATCTTCATTGGTAGATTCATTATCTCTCTGAGCTATGATTTCTTTCTTTCTATCTGTGGATTCATCTTTCACTACAATTCCTGAAAGTACAATCTCTTGAACATGTTCCTTATTTACCTTTCCTTCCTTTCTTTCAGTTATTTTCCAAACCTTTATGTATATGACATATTTCTTTTTCTCTGTAGAATTTTCTTCATCTCGTTTTATTCCCAATCTTGTGATCTCTGGTACCTGGTATTTGTTCACCCATTCTTCCTTTTTTCTTATCCATACTTTCTTATATATGATATCAGTATTCTCTTTCATGGAATTATCGATCATGCTTCTACAATCATTGGCTATGTGTCCATAGTTATGACATTTATAACACTCAATGTTATGTGTGACCATATAGGAACTTCTTTCTTGAACATTTCCTTTATAAACCCTGCAATTTGCAACCTTATGTCCAAAGTTAGTACAATAAAAACAATGACCATGAAATAAATTTGCATACCTGGGAGTGAATGATCTTATTTGTGGCGTAGTCCTTCTCAATTTTTTCCTTGACTAATCATGATCATGATTGAATATTCTTTGTGTCTTGAACATGGATGGTCTTCTTGAAGATGTATCTTCAATAGTTTTCTTATATTCTAGTTGACCATGATTCCTTCCTTTGAGTACTTCTGCATAACTCTTTCTATTTTCTTCATTCTTTTTTTCTAGCAACCTAGAGTGCTTCTCTTCATTCTCTATAACTGATGTGGATGTTTCTATCTCTTCAACGTTCTTGTTGAGCTTGATGATTTTACTTCTCAATGTGACAACTTAGTCTTCAAGCTTCTCAACGTTTTCTTCTTTCTTCATTATATGAGACTTCATGAATTCTTCTATTATTTTCGCTTCTTCAAGATGAATTTTTAATGTGATTATTTCTTTTTCAAGTACTTTCTGTTCTTGACCAAACTATGCGTCAAGTTGGTTTAGATAGTTAGTTCTTTTGTTAAGATGATCTATCAATATCTTCTCTCTCATTTCTACTTCTTCCTTCTGTGCTTCTATGTTGGTTTCCAAACAATTCTTTTGATATTCAATATTTTCTTCGATATTTATAGCTTCTTCTAACTGAGTTCTTAAGTTCTCGATGACCTGTTGGGATTATTCAATAATGTGAACACTTTCCTTTTGTTTCATCAATTCTTTCTTGAGTGAATTGTTTTCTTCTCCTAGTTCATCTAAAGCACTAATCAATTCTTCTTCATAATTTTCTTCCTTTTCAATTAGTTTTTCTGTCTCATTTCCTTCATGGAATTCTATTTCAAGATGTCCATGTTTTTCACAATTAAAACAAAAAAGCATACCTCTGGTGATTATGTAGTCTTCATATTATGAATCTGCTTGACACGGTGAACATAATTCTTCTTGATTTGTAAATGCATCTTCTTTGACATTTTTTGAATCTATGATGGGTGAAGAATGTATGTCATGTAAATTATCCCAAAGTTTTTTTGTTGATGAACATTTACCAACCTTTTCTCTTACCAGATTAGGTAATCCTTCCCAGATGAAATCCATTGCTATTTTTTTATTCTTCCTCAATTCCTTCTTGGCTGCAGTCTTTTCCCTTTTTGAACTATCATATCCTGTAACAACTGATAGCCAAATATAATGTCCCTGTGCCTGTAAAAATACTTTCTTCCTTATGCTCCACATCTCATACTTAAAACCATTCTGACCATTAAACATTGGTACTCCATTCTCAGAATAATCCATGATCTCCTTCCAATGGTTATACTGCTTCCTGAAGGAACTAACTCTGATACCAATTGTTGGATTACTGAGAGGGGAGGTGAATCAGTAATAGATAAATTTAATCCTTTTTAACCATATAATCCAAGTGTTATATCAATGTAGCATTATCATCCAATAAATTCAGAGTAAATAAGAAATGAACAAATGAACAATCATACACATACACAGTACACCAATGTTTTACATGGAAATCCAGTGCGAGAGAAAACCACAGAATGCTTTTTCTTATATGTATTGAAGAATTACATTCATTGGAAGCACCAACTTCCTTTTTTTTCCAGCTGCAACTAGAAGGAGGCTCCAACCCCCTAGTTTCTCAAGATGCAACCTGAGGGAAGCTCAAACTCCCAAATTTTCTGGCTACAACCAGAAGGAGGCTACAAACCCCTATATTCTCCAACTACAACTGGAAGGTGGCTACAACCACTTGCCCTTTCCCCCATCCAACCGCCCTGACCTATAAGTAGAATGACGGAACCACTGCCACACTATCATTGTGAGATATACTGTTGTAAACCTGTACCAATCAACCTGTAATCAACCTGTATCATAAAAAAGTGCATCAACCATGCACCAACCTGTACCTCAACCTGTAATCAACCTATACCATAAACAAGTTCATCAACCATGCACCAAACCTGTACAAAACCTGTACCATGAATAAGTGCATCAACCATGCACCGAACCTGTACAAATAACCTATCACAACAACCTGTCCAAACAACCTATCACAACAACCCGTCTCATAAATCTTATCAACCAAATCATATCTAATCACCAAGATCAGTCACCAAGAAAACTCTCAAATATGTGCATCAACCAAGCATAACACAAAATCTCATAATTTTTATAGCAAGATTTGCCTCACCATTGCTATCTTGCATAGAGGGCCTTTTTCCATTTCCCTATGCAGACTTATCAACCCCCTTTTTGATAAATCCAGAGCCAAAATTATATATATATTCCACATATATGCTTCCTAACTTCTTTTCAAGATGTGTATATGCTTGATGCTCCTCTACAACTCGCGTATATTGGGATTTGTGCCAAAAAATACAAAATGAGGTCGGGTTTCCATGTCATGACAAATGATCTCTAATCTTTGGCCTTCCATATACTGGAAACATTTTGACTCGGCCCTTCAGTTGCATTATGGAGGCTATAAGAGCACAATTTCGAACTATGGAAAAAGAGAGAGAAAGCATTCAACTTTAAGAGAAAACGTACTCTGGAGAAATTACTTCATATTGAGTCTGCATCCCATTGTCACTAAAGTCTGAACACAGTTTTCAGCCCCCAAGCTCTTCCCTTATTGCCAAAGAGGATCTCATTATCTCTTTGCTATGAGCTTGCCTTTGGTGGAGGATTGAAGTGGTAGAGACCCAGTTGGAAGGAACTTGGTTTCTTTCTTTTGAACCGTGTTGACACGAAAGTCTGTAATGTTGATACTTTTGTTGATCAATTATTAATAGAAATACTCCTTTTCCGTCCTATCGATATCTTGCAAGTATATGATTATTATCCATGGGCATGTTTGTAATGTTTATTAATGGATTGTTCTATCTGATGTGCTAACTCATTTTATATATTGTCACTATATACTTGCATCGCTTGTTTGTTGAGAACTTCTTGCAAGTGTAAAGATTTGGGTCAAAGTGCTCAATGGTGGAACGACATCAAATGATTGGATCGAGGTAGGATTCTTCCTTGTATTGCACGTTATTTTATATAACACATGTTGGAATTGAGTTGATTTATGTAGTCATACCTGTCTGTTGTGGTTTACCCTTGGCCATAGAATTTTTTTCCCTTGTAACAGAATTGGCGACTCCACTGGGGATAGATCTTCCTTCTAAGGGTTGAAGTATTTTTCCTTCTTACATTGCTCTTGTGCCCTTTTATTTCTAGTCGTATCATAGTTGGATAGAGTCTGTTCACTCTGGATATGAGTTTTTAGCCTTTTAACCTTGCCTAGCCTTGTTTTAAAATATATATGCCCTTTTTTCCTTGACAACCGCGTGTATACGCTTGCTGTCCCACTACAAGAGGTGTATATACACCCTTTTCTATTGAATAGGAGTGTATACCACTTCCCCCTTGCTTGTTTTCTTGGTTTAGTGATTGTTGGGTAGGTTTTGAGGATCACTAAGCCTTCTTAGGTCTCTTTGGTACCTGTTGAGATTATCTGGGATGACAGGAAACCATTTTGGAATTGAATTTTTTGGCGACATCTTTCTCTTTGTTTTCCATTTTTGATTTTTCCTTGGTAGTTGGGTTGTCTGCTTAGCTGCTTGGTATTCTTCTCGAGTGATTGATTTTATACATAGTAGAAGTTATATATCAAGTCGCTTATCAGTCCATGCATTTTCTTTTTAAATAAATTTAAAATACAAAAACAAATAGCCATTTTGCATTGGTTGGTATTTTTGTCTTTGAACCTTTATCATTAGCTTAGCACATTTAGCGAAAGATTGCATTTTACTTCTAAGTTGTAGAGTTAAAATTGAAGATTGCACTGTTTTTATTTAGCATATCATTCAATGAAAAGTTAAAGTTAGGCTTTGCATTATATCTATTTTTATTTTCATGCAGAGTCATAACATCATGAGTTTCATTTCCATACCTCTTTGAGTAATCATGGCCAATAAAATTTACACTTTAAACTAAAATTGATTAGTCATGATTTTATTTTTTAGGGTGCACAAACTAGCCTAGGATTTAGTGCCTTGGAATAGGATTTTGTGAGTAAACTTCTCTAAGGAAATTAAATGAACTTATGTGTCTGAGATAAGGAGTTGAGAAATCCATTGTATAATTGGTAATATTAGGAGGCTCTGCTCACATCGGAGTTAATCACGAGGTCGTGCAAAGTTAGTTGAAGGGATAACCCCTGGATACTCACCTACCGTCAAAGATATTTTTGTGGATTTATTCGTATTTGGGGATCTTGCTAGTGCCCATACCTCTATGAGAGGCAGTGCTTTAGAGGTTTCAAGCTTTGCTACCATGCCCATATGATGATCTGGACTTACAATTGCTCACCTGTGCATCGGTTATACAATGGTTTATTAGTTTCTTGACTTAGGTTTCTCATAGGTTACTTGCAGGGGTTATTCTTCTTGTATCCTGAGTTAGATAGGGGTCGGAAAACACACAACCTTTATGGAGGATTACCTCTCTGAGGGGGTCTGACCGAATGGTTTTTAAGCCTATGAGGGCCCTTATAACTAATTTTGTTACCTCCAAACTTTAGCAAGGAGTCTCATGTCCCTCTTGGATGAGGCATACCTCCTTTAGCGAGGGAGGCCACTCAACCACTTTAGCCCGTTTGCATGCATATTGGTCGTTTGACTTTTTTGTATGCTCTTTGATTACTAGTTGGCCTTAGGATATATTTTTATTTGTTGATATTCATAATTCGTCGTGGATTCAGACCAAATTCCTCGCAGGTCTCGTCGGTTGTTATAGTTACCACCGATTTTTGAGCTATTGCCTTCTAAAAGGCATAGAGTTAACAGGAATGGTACACACACATTCACTTTTCAGACTTGTGATCCCAAAAGGATGAGTATTGTGTCTAGTATTTAGAACACTGGGAGTTCATCATCTCTCAATCCCATAATAGTTAATTTCACTCCTTCGACACCTGCAGCCGCTACAGTTGCAGTGCCGTAGGCCTACACCAGTACTATGTCTCGGCCCATAGTCAATGCTTCGCCTCTTGCCTCTAACCCTTTTGGGGGTTTTGAACACTCACCAAGTTACAATGTTCAGATCATCCCCATGGCTACTAGTATGTTTTATTATGGTATGCCAAGTTTCACTTCACAATCTTCGACTTCCATCCCAGCGGTTGGCCATAATGCTAGCCTTGGAATTGGGGGCACCACACCTCCTTACACTCCCTTTCCGTTTGGTAGCTCTCATGTTCCCTAAGTGAATCCTAATGTAGGAAGTGTCCCCTTCCCTAATCCCAGGTCTAATCCTTCTACAGCTGGATGGAACAACCAAGCTTGCGGACAAGTTCTTCCCTATATCCCTATCCCCTCGGTGCCAAATTCGACCAATACTTTTGGCATAATGAATACACTTCAATCCTCTAGATTCCCACTAGGAGGAGGTCAATATTATGTCTTGGGAACCCCCAAAACTAGATATAATCTAGTTGGGGGCAGTTTTAACAACCCTCAATTTGGAGCTAATCCAACTGGGGGCAATTTTCATAACCCTTATCAGAACATTCCTGCTGGAATGATGCCCAATCCATCTTTCATGAATCCACCCAGAGGAGGGTCTTTTAATTCTGGACAAGGTTTTTGTCCTTACCAAAACCCTAGATGGAATGTATCCCCTAATACTCAGTCCTTTGCAGGAGGATGGGGTCATGTGTCACAGCCCCGTATTCCCTTTCTGGCCACGCTTAATCTGTCAGATTTGTCTAAACTAATGAACGACCTAGTGAGTCATGATCCCACATGGCACCTTGTCTCCACCAAGCTTATGTCAGACATTCCAAAGTTTGAAGGTAAGAATGGTGAGGACCCTGGTGATCACGTTACTACGTTTCACCTCTAGTGCTCATCGAATTATTTGAATCATGATTCTATTAGATTACGATTGTTTTAGTGCACTCTTATTGGGATTACATCAAAATGGTATATTAATATACCTAGGGGAACATATGGGTCTTTTCAACAGTTAGTGCTAGCCTCTCTTAACCATTTTCAACTACTCATTCGTTACGATGTTGGCCTTGAAATTTTGTCAACTTTACGCCAGGGTTCCGACACTCATATTTCAGACCATATCCAAGAATGGCGTAGGTGAAGATGGTTAGTTAAGACTCCCATACCCTCATAATTTATTTTATAATGGTTTTTAAAATCTTTGCACGCTCCTATTTCAAAGGACGTTGCTACTTATGGGGTCTTCCACGAGGAAGAGGCCATTTTTAGAGCCTAATAATTCAATTTGATCTATGCTCAGTCTGGGATGTTATACCACCTTCTTCTCGATGCACCATAGTCGACTCATGATCCTAGATAGGGTCCTGGGCCCCATGCCAATGGCATTGTGGGGTCCACCAATGTAAAGTCCACAAACTCGGCAACGAAGTCTGCCAAAGGACCAGCTTCATATGGATCCTCCAAACCCACCCAATCGGTGGATGTACATTATGTGCAGTCATCGAAAAACCCAAATGATGACCAACAACCAGATGGGAATAAATAGAAAGGTCAAAATAATCATAGAGGTGGGAAGAATAAATCCAAGGAAAAGAATAATAATGGAAAACAGAATGATAATGCTGGAGAGGGCACAAAAGAAAAGCGTAAGGTTACGTTTCCTTGTAAAATTTGTACAGATGATCACCTTACACACTTATGCCCCAAACTTGTGGAAGCTACGAGGCTTTTAAATCTTCCACCCGCTGTGTTAATGAATCCTTTTCCTCACAACTAACACTTAGCCTCAAGTTCTTTGAACACCGGAAATGAGTCTAGTGGGAGTCAAAACCCACCATCGCAAGATGGCGACTATGTTTGTATCAGTATGGTCAATGAAAAAATCAATATAGCCACTCGCTCTCGAGATTATGGCTCTTCAAAAGCTAGTACCAGCCTAGAAGCTCCTCCTCCACCCCTGGAGATGAATTTACAGATCGAGAAACCAGAGCTACCACCTCATATTCCGAAAGGAGTATTCAAGTGCTCTACCCATAACCCTAATGCTAAAGCTGCCCAAAACTACTCTATTATTGAGGATCTGGGCCAAACACCTTGCGTGATGTTGTAAGGTAGCTAGAGAGGTANAGTGGGGGGGGGGGGGAGAAGGGCCCATAGTGATAATAGTGGAGGCCATTCAATGTAAGGTAGACTAGGTCCACTATATTATTAAATAAGTTCCACTATAGTAATTAGATATAATAAATGGTTAGTTAGATATAATAAATGTTAGAGGACTTCTAAAAGGTTCTACTTCTAGAAGATTCCTCCTCTAGAATGTTCTTAGGTGATGGTAGCACTATATAAAGGGGTTCAAGAAATGTAATGGGACATGAAGAGAATTATTGTGTTTGGAGCAGTATCTCAATAGGAGGATGCCCCTTTGAAGAGGCAAGTGAACAGGAGAGGGTCCCTTCCATAATAGGATCCATTGTATCGTGTTGCCCTACCTTAAGGGTTTGGTAATAATAAAGTGTGGTTTCTTCTATCTTGTTTTGTGGATCTATTGTGTATTCAGTATTTTTGGTGATTATATTTGTAGATATATTTAGGTTCTTAAAAAGTGGTATCATAGAAATTTTCTTGGCAGACATTGTGGGAAAATATTTTTTATTTTTGTAGACTTTTTTTTCGGAGAAGAAAAAGAGGCCCGCGACATTCCATAATTTTTTGGGTTTTTTCTGCAGATGGCGGCGTGATTTGTTTATTTTTGTAGAATATAGAGGAAAAAATTTCCCAAAAAAGTTACATATATAAGTTCCTCTCACAATTTCACCCAATTTAAAAAAAAAACCCAGCCGAAACAGAGTTCAGGAAGTGAAGTTATGAGCATTTTAAATTCAACAGTTTTTTAAGGTTTTTCCAGAAAAAGCTGCGATTTTCTGTTGTAAGTTATTGTTCTATTTTTGGGTTTTTTTGTGATGGTTGTGGGACTGAAGAGTTCGTAGGGTGTTCAATTGGATATTTCCTCTCGAACCCTCAAAAAATTTCTTGAATCATTAAAATCCCAATTGTATGACACATTGAATGCTAGATTGGATGACCTTGCAGATGGCCTCAATGATAGTTTTCATAGTATTCAAGATTCATTGGATAGCATGCAGGAGAGATTTATTATGGTGGACATCAAGGATGAATATAATCAAGAAATATATTCTTGGTATTATTTTGAGACAGATTGTGATGATTGGTATATGGATAGTTGTCATTTCTGGGATGACAACCACTTTCATATTTTATTTGATGACTCTACTCCACCTTCTGTAGAGAACATCAATGTCCCACATCAAGAGCTAGTTTCTAGCATCCAACATGCATATTCTACAATGGTATTGTTCCTTCCATATTCATCTTTGATCATCTCCCATTATGTGGATGGAGATTATTATTTGGATCCACATGATAGGTGTCAGTATTGGGAGCATCATTTTCAGTTTGTTATTGGATTCTGATATCTTCCATGTGGGATTCACATGAGCAATTGGACATGGGACCCTGGTTTACAATAGTGGTTGGACTACTTCAGCATGGTGGCTACCATTTCTCAATGGGACCTTGGTTCTCTAGTCTACTTCAGCATTATGGTCCACACTTATCCATGGGAACTTGGTATATGGTTGTACATCAAGCGTTGAGGACAACGCTTTGATAAGGGGGATGGAATGTAAGGTAGCTAGAGAGGTAGTTAGGGGGGGGTGTAGAGGGCCCATAGTTATAATAGTGGAGGCCATTCAATGTAAGGTGGACTAGGTCCACTATATTATTAAATAAGGCCCACTATGGTAGTTAGATATAATAAATGGGTAGTTAGATATAATAAATGTAAGAGGACTTCTTAGAAGGTTCTACTTCTAGAATATTCCTCCTCTAGAATGCTCTTAGGTGATGGTAGCACTATATAAAGGGGTTCAAACAATGTAATGGGACATGAAGAGAATTATTGTATTTGGAGTGGTATCTCAATAAGAGGATGCCCCCTCGAAGAGGCAAGTGAACAGGAGAGGATCCCTTCCATAATAGGATCCATTGTATCGTGTTTCCCTACCTTAAGGGTTTGGTAATAATAAAGTGTGGTTTATTCTATATTTATTTGTAGATCTATTGTGTATTCAGTATTTGTGGTGATTATATTTGTAGATCTATTCAGGTTCTTAACAAATGTCTGCTTTGGAGGTACTCCAGACGTGTCCATCACAGAGGAATGCCTTACTCTCTGCCTTAGGAGCTCTAGAACCTAGTGGATCGAAGATCATCAAGTTCGATGTCACGGAAATGAAGCCTTTCTTACCCTACCATGTGGATTTCCAAATCCACATGGAGTATTCTAAATATATCATCAAACAAGCAGTTTTTGATGAAGGTGTTTCCACTTGCATGATGTCCTTAGCCTATTGGAAAGCTATCGGTTCTCCAACCCTTTCAAATTCGTTGACCATGTTGACCACATTCAATGTTCATTACTTTGGCCCTCATGGTATTCTCCCCACCTTTCCGGTCTAGTTAGGCGGGAAGACAAGAGAAGTGGAAGTAGAGGTAGTTGATGCACCTCTCAATTATAACCTTTTACTAGGTCGTAATTGGACTTATTCTATAGTCATTGTCATATCATCTATTTTCCGCACACTTTGGTTTCCTCGTCAAGGGGAGATTGTGACGATCGACCAGTTATCCCTTGCGTACTCTAGCCTGGACACATCTGTTGGACTGTCGACCCCTGTGGTTGACAATTCTCAGCTGGCAACTGAGAATATCGGTGTCAGAATGTATTCTTCCCTCATGGGTACTTTTGACTTCTTGACACCGATTCACCACATTTATGCCATGTTTAGTACGCCCTCTTTAGTAGAGTGGTCCTTCCATTTCTGCACTTCTTATTTTAGTGACCCTTGGACCCTACCTTCTCTGACTTCATTGATTGAAGGTTAGTCACATGTTGGCATGGCTATGCCACTATCGGCAACAAAGATTGCATATCAAGCTATCCTTTACTTTTATGTCAATCCCGATTCTATTCCCTCGTAGACGGTCGAGGAGGATCCAGTTCTCAGGTCTGTGTGGGCCACTTCGTTATCTTGTTCACATGATTTATTGGATGAGACTTTTCCTTCGAGAAAATCCATCCTTGAAGCCATGAATTTTTCTGAGAGACCTTGGGATGATATGCATCATCGATCTTATTTTCTCCCAAGTCTTGAAAAAATTGAGCAAGATGATTTTAGATCTACCCTGAGTGAGATAGTCGGTCACGCCATAGTTCCACTTGATACACATGGAATTTATGTCGAAGGGAATATGGCGAGTATTTATCCCACCATCCAGATCGATATCTCTCATACCCTTGGAAAGATTGAAAATGTAAATATAGGTGCAGATTGTTCACCAGAAGAGATTCTGATCTACACCAACCTCTTCAAAGAATTTCGAGACGTATTCGCTTGGTCATATGAAGAGATGCCAAGGATAGACCCCCATTTTGTCGAACATGAGATTAGGACTTACCCAGATGCTAAACCCATTAGGAAATGTCTTAGAGCTATTAATCCTAGGAAGGCCCCTACTATTAAGGCAGAGGTAGAGAAGCTACTTAATGTCGGCTTTATCTACCCGATTCCCTCGACCGAATGGGTATCCAACCCCGTTCCCATGAATAAAAAGCAAGGAACCATCCTCGTGTGTATGGAATTTTGTGACCTGAACAAAGACTGTCCTAAAGATAACTTCCCCATGCCTTTCATTGATCATATTATTGATAAGTGCACAGGAAGCAAAATATTTTCTTTTATGGATGGATTTTTAGGCTATAACCAAATCCAGATCAAACCCAAAGACCAACATAAGACGACATTCATATGTCCTTGGGGCACATTTGCATACCAGAAAATGCCTTTCAGCCTGAAAACCGTCGAAGCAACCTTCCAACGAGCCACAAATTTTGCTTTTCATGATCTCAAACAAATAGTGAAAGCTTACCTCGATGATCTTATTGCTCACTCTCGCAAGAGACTGGATCATGCTATGCACCTTCGATTGGTTTTTGAAAGATGTCGCTACTATAGAATCCAACTCAACCCTCATAAATGCATCTTTTGTGTTAGATATGGTTGTCTCTTAGGATTCTTAGTCTCCGAGATAGGGATCATGGTAAATCCACTTAAGGTTGAGGCAATTCTCTAGTTTCCTCCCCCGCACACGATTAGACAACTTCAAGGTTTACAGGGGAAAGCAAAATTTTTGCGTTGGTTTAATGTGAATTGTGCCAATATCACTAAGGTTTTCATGCACCTATTGAAGAAAGACACCTCATTTATATGGGATGAGTGAGACCAATAGTCTTTTGATGCTTTAAATAAATCCTTGGTATCAACCTGTTGTCACCAGGCTGAAGTGGAAAGAAGGATGATCATGGGAAAGAAAGCATGCAGGAAACTGAAGGGACAACTGGAAAAAGATCATCACGCGTGAATGCAAGAAATCCTACACAGAAGGAAGCGACAGATGGAGGAATAACAACACGTGCATGGGAGAAAAACCTAGCGTAAGAAGGATTAGGGTTTTGGTAATATTTTGTAAGTGGTCGAAGAGTCTGAAATGTATAAATATAGATAAGAAAGTATCATATGGGTGTGTGTTTTTTGGGGTAGTAGCTGGTGTAGTTGTCATTGTTGTTTTTATGTTAGTTTTTATGAAGATTGCAATTTTTATTGAGTGATTTTTTCGAGTATTGTTGTTGGCGATACGTGAGGGGTTTGAATTGTATGAACCAATTTTTGTAAGATGTTGAGAAAGAAATATATGAGAGAAGGTAGATCTGAGAATTAGACCACAGGCTGCAGATCCTAGTGCGATCTAGTTCGCCTCACATAGATTTTACCCACTTTTGTGGAGAACTGTAAGTGTGTGGCATAGGAAGATCAAAAACTACTATAATAAAAGAGCCAAGAGATAAATCTTTGTGGACGTAGCCCAGGAGGGGTGAACCACGGTAACATCTATGTATTGTGTTGAATATTTGCATATCTTGAACTTATTTCAAGCAATAGATGACTATGATTGATGAATAACCAAACACATTATTAGAATCTATTTATGTTTTGAGTTAGATGCATACAATTCCTGGGAACAAGTAGATTACAATAACAGTTCACATAACATGGACTTAATGAAGAAACCCTTTATCTCCTACTCCGTCCTAGGCTATAAACACCTAAGTCTTATAGTCAACCATCCTTAGCTATCTCGGGTGAGACTGCACAGTACCTTTCGGGCTCTACATTGCCTTCTGGTTTACCAAGAGGGCCGATAGTTAGAGGCTTTGTTGGAATCCCGAATGACATGAGCCCTGGGTCAATAACTTAGATAACATGAGAAGGGAGTTGATAAAACCAACAAATGGTTCCATTTTTGGATTAAGAGGAACAAGATAGGTCTGAGTAGATGAGATAGAGTGGACAAAAACCATTGAAGAAGCAATGA
>ML777278.1:1958704-1973610 GCA_009831015.1 Picea engelmannii | reverse complement strand
AGGAAGATCCTTCTAGAAGCAGAAGCTTCTATTAGGTCTTCTTACATCCACCTTATTCTATTTTATTGAAAGGCCTTATTAATATTGACCTTTATTACATCCGAATACATTGATCTACCTATGTGCAGGTTAGGACCTTAACAGAGGTATTATGGCAACAGGAAGCACATCTACATGAGGAACGACAACTGGAGGAGCCAGTTCAGGTAATCTTAGTCAGGTATCCACACCGTGTAGAGGAGGCAGTAGCTCAGTACTCAGAATGGTAGGACACGACCCTACTATCAGATTACCAGAGTTTTGAGGAGAAGCAATAGAAGACCCTAAGAATAATCTATTCATTTGCGCTAAGATCTAGGAAGCAAAGCAGATCACTGATGACAACACCAAACTTGTGCAGCTAGCGATGACACTAAGAGACCACAAACTAGAATGGTACATGAGTCTAGACACAAACAGTGTTCTTGGGACAACAAGGACACTGGAAGACATTAATAAACTACTAATTAATGAGTTCCAGTAGCCGAGCTCAGAGGATCAGTATATGAACGAGATGATTGAGATAAGACAGAAAGTAGGAGAGTCGGTATGGGATATTGATCAAAGATTCAAGCGATTAAAAGGGAAGTTAAAATACCTTGTGAGCAAGATGCAACATCAGCACCTATTTGTCAACTCACTACTCCCACACTTAAAATATCCATTACAACAATAGAAGTTTTAGAAACAAGCAGAGGCTCTGCAGGCAACCTTGCAATTTGAAGAGAATCAGTACCAACAGATGGACCTGGCTATCGAAGAACTAAAAGAAGATCTGAAGAACTTAACATTTTAGCTGAACCAAAATAAGAACAAGGACAAACAAGAAGTCATTTTTTGTACCACATGTAGGATAGAAGGACACCACAAAAATGAATGCCCGACATTCACGCAGTACATGGCAATAGGCATGCCAAACCTGTGGCCACAAGGGGGATTATGGTGTGAAATATGAAAGAAACCGGGTCATGACCCATACCATTGCACGATGATGCAGGAATACCAAACAGTCCCAAAAAATTCATATTTCACATTTTGCAAGTCATTGGGCCACGATGACAAATACTATCGAACTATGGAGATGATGCGGGAAAGAACCTCAGACGCATACAGGGTACAAGAAGAAATGATGACTGGGCAGGAAACACCACAACTCACTCAAGCCCCATCACCATACAACACTACGCAACAATAGTATAATAGTATGCAACAACCTTATAATAACGTGCAACCACAGTATAACCCAGCACATCCCCAGTACAATACCACGTAGTATAATCAGGGACCACAATATAATGTGCCACAAGGTGATCGCACAGCCTATAGAGTAGCAGGACGAGCCAAAGGAGGTTTCAGGCATGGAAGAGGACCAATCACTTGTCACAATTTCCAACAACCAGAACATTAAGCACGAGAATTCCCACTACCACCAATGATCTGTATGTATTTTCGTGCTTCAGACCATGATACAGAGGAATGTCTGACACTACTCGTAAATATCCAGGAAAAAAGAAACCAAAATAACCAGAATGTTCAGTGGATTTCAGCTGAAGAAAGGGATGATGGATGGAACATCAACATAGTCACTAGAGGAGGACTGAAAATAGGAAACGACGCAGTTCAACAGGACCCAACGTGGAACCAATGGGTAAAGAAGAACCCCGACCCCAAGAAGCAGTTTGACGTGAAAAAGGAAAAGGAGATCTTTACAGAAGCCCAATAAGAATTCCAAAGGGAGGACATAGCATTGACTATGCAGTAGAACAAGGAAGCTCTAGAATATGACATGCCTCCATCACTGGACCATACCAACAGGAAAAAACCTAAGGAACAAATAAGTATTATCAAAGACTTTTTGAAATCATGCATCAAAATGTTAAGTGATCCTTTATCTATCAAAGTATTGCAAAACATCCTAGAGAAATGTAGCAGCAAGACGGAACAGAATCCAAAACTAAAAACTGTCAACCACCTACACATAAGAAGAAGAACAAGTAGAGAATTTAGAATTAATGCTAATATTGGGGATTTCAACATGGGAGATATTATACTAGATCTAGGATCCGAAGTGAACGTACTACCAAAAACTACATGGCAATGAATGGGAGAACCTACACTAGGATACTCAATTGTTCAATTAAAACTAGAAAATCAACATCGAGTCCTACCAATAGGTAGACTAAAAGGGGTAATCGTCGATCTGGATGGGGTGCGCACTAAGGCAGACTTTGAAGTCATTGAAATAGTAGACGGTACAAAACCTTACCCAACGCTACTTGTTCTGGATTGGGCATTTGACAACCAGGCCATAATTAACTTGAGAACCATAAAAATGACATTTGAGTCAGGAGACTATAAGGTTATAGCCCCACTCGACCCATCATAAGGAGAGAGGTTCGTAGAACCCACTTGCCTGGATCTAGACAAAATTGGCCAGTTGTACAGAACAGTTATGCGTGACGTGGACTATATAAAATGAACTACAGACAGGATGCTCAGTTGGTGGAGCATTACTTCATGCACAATAGACTTAGACAATGAGTTAGAAAAGTGGCAGCAAAGACTACACAAAGTATCCACAAGAAGGTGTGAAAAAATAGATCACGCAGTAAGATGGCTTGGCACAAAAATTAGAGAACCACTCAGTTTTCATGGACTAAATGATTTGGAAACTTTCTTGACACAATAGAAAGAGAAATCTTAGAGAACTAGAGACTGTTAGCACTATATTTATCACTAAAGGCTACACCCTCAATATGGTGGGGTACACACAAAGAGACTATCACATATTGGTACCAATGAAAATGATTACTATGCATCAGGTTCAGCACAAAACAAATATGTAACAACCGACAAAAATATGATGGACTAGGAAGGCCAGCAAAACACTTGGAGGCGTGTAAAATACTATGGAAAATGATGCCACCAGAAGAATGGTCTCACCACTTTAGTCACACTTTAGAAGGCATACCAACGAATTGGTATATAGACTAGGAAATGCGAAAAGGAACCAAGACATGGAAGACACTCCAACAAAACTTTACAGTCACTTTCTCATTCGAGCATGAGAACCCGAACATAGACACAGCCTTGAAATGGATCAAAGATGTCATATTCATTAAAAAAGCAGAGGTGGAAGTTATCACAGAGGTACAACAGTGGAATAAGAAGACAGTCAAGGAATTGTTGTCATGCTACTAGGTACCAGAAGAAGCACCAGATGAAGATGATCCACGCAATATTTAGATTAAAGAAGTCAAAGGAGAGAGAGAGGTGGTGGAAGGACCACCCTTAGAATCATAGGTCATCTCAGCGCCAATCAATATCAAGAAGGTTAACATAGGGACTGTCGAGAAACCCAAAATGGCCAACATTAGAGATTATTGGGATGAACAGACACTAGAAAGCATCATAGAATTGTTGTGCAAATACAACGACCTTTTTCCCACAACCTTTATAGAGATGAAAGGAATATCCAAAGAATTAGGAAAAATGAAGATACCCCTTAGACCTGATGTGAGACCCATTAAACAATGACCATACAAACTGAACCCCATCTACAAACACAAATTCAAATATGAGATCGATAGGATGCACGAGGCTGGCATCATCGAACCAGTCAAAGAATCAGAATGGATAAGCTCGATGGTAGTACAGGACAAAAAACAGGGAAGAGGGATCATGATATGTGTCGAACTGAGGAAGTTGAATGATACCTGTTTACACAACCCATTCCCCACACCATTCATGGATGAAGTACTCAAGAACATAGGAGGACACGAAGCCTATTCATTCACTAATGGATTCTCAGGATATCATTAGATTAGTATAGCACAAGAGGATAGACACAAGACCAAATTTGCAACAGAATGGGGATCCTATCAGTACACAGTCATGTCGTTTGGATTGAAGAATGCACCTGCGATATTCTCTAGAGTGGTCATCGCAACATCTAAGGAATTCATCCACCAATTTATCGAAGTCTACCTTGATGATTGGACATTTATATCCTGTTAAAAAACCATGTGGAAGTTTTAGACCTGATGTTAGAACGATGTAGACAGTGCTAGATATCACTGAATATCAAGAAATGCATACTTGGAACACCATATGGTAATACTACTCGGACACATAGTATGAAAACAGGGTATATTGATGGATCCAGCCAAAATCGTAGTCATTGTTAACCTACCAGCACCAAAAACAGTTTTCCAACTAAGAGCAACGTTAGGACATACGGGATACTACAGGAAATTCATCAAAGGCTACGCGCAGATTACAACGCCTATGGAAAAACTATTAAGAAAGGATCCCAAGTATCAATGGAACGACGAGTGCCAACATGGTCTAGATACCCTGTAGGAAAAGATGGTCACCACACCAATATTGGTATTTCCAGACTCAAAGAAGACATTCCATGTACATGTAGATCCATTAGTGATAGCACTTGGAGCTATTTTAGTGCAAGCAGGAGTAGGAGACTTGGATCACCCGATAGCGTTCACAAGAAGGAAATTATCAGACTCATAACATAATTATAACACGATGGAAAGAGAAAGCTTAGCTATGGTTTATGCACTACAGAAATACAAACATTACCTATTGGGAAAACACTTTAAGATGTTTACAAATCACTCAGCCCTGAAATACCTAGTTAACAAGCCAATGTTAGGGGGGAGAATATGTCAATGGTTACTACTATTTCAAGAATTTGATTTCGAGGTAATATTCAAACCGAGGAAACTGAATGCAAGGCCTGACCACTTATCAAGGGTCACAAATGAAGAGGAACCAATGAATTTGGAAGACAAATTTCCAGATGCACAGCTCTTCTCAGTACATATTGCTGACGATTACTTCATAGAGATCATCCATTACTTGAGCACAGGTACTACACCACAGGGATATACCACTATGCATAAAAAGAACTTGGTATTCCACGCAACCGACTATCAACTGATCCCAGGGCATCTATATAAAATGGACGCAGAGAGCATCTTACGATGATACGTACTAGACAACGAACGACCAAGAATTTTAGCAGAACCCCACAAAGGAATAGCAGGAGGGAATTATGGAGAAAAATCTACCGTGTAGAAGGTACTACGCGTAGGATTATGGTGGCCAACTATCCATCGAGACTCAAAATAATATTTCCAGCAATGTGATGTCTGTCAATGGGTCAAAAAACCCAATAGAAGGGACGAGATGCCACTATGATCGCAAGTGACACTTCAGGCATTTGAAAAATGGACAATAGACTTCATGGGACCCATTAACCCACCAACCAAGAGAACAGGGGTGAGATACATTCTCACCGTGATGGAATACTTAACGAGATGGGTGGAAGCCGCACCAGTAAAAGATTGCAATGCAGAGACAACTGCCCACTTTCTTTTCAAACAGGTAATAACAAGATTTGGGTGCCCAAGATTTTTGATGAGTGACCAAGGAACACACTTCATCAACAACACCATCCGAGTGATTCTTGAATAATTCTATGTTCATCACAAAAAAATCACACCGGATCACCCACAGACTAATGGCACGGTAGAAGCCTTCAAAAAAATTCTAGAGAACACCCTGACGAAGATATGTAATGTCAACAGGGACGATTGGGATCTCAAGGTACCAGTATTACTATGGGCATATAGAACCACATGCAAAAAGTTGACAGGTCACACACCATTCAAACTGGTCTATGGTCAAGAAGCAGTAGTACCATTAAAATTTATAATACCTAGTCTATGTGTAGCAGCTATCACACAGATGACAGAACGAGGCATAGTCCAAGAATGACTAGATCAATTACTGTCAATGGAGGAAGACCAAATCTTGGCAGGATTCCATCAACAAGTATAGAAAGTGAGGGAAAAAGAGTGGCACAACCGCCACATCAAGATAAATATGTTCAAGGAAGGAGATCTAGTATTTCTCTACAACAGTAAAGCGTAGCAGCACCTTGGGAAGTTGAGGATGCATTAGCTAGGACCACACGAGGTAAAAGTGTTCACATCTGGAGGAGTTGTATAGTTGAAATATCTATCAGGCACAGACCTCAGAGGAATAATAAATGAGAGCCAGCTGAAGCTATACAAACATAGTCGACTACCCACTACGCAGTACACCGTGCAGTAAAAAAAAAAAAGAGAGGGAAAAGACAACGACCATATCGGAAAGGGAAACAAGCGAGAAAAGGAAAGTCAACAATAGCACACTGACAGGACATCATGAGGTAGAATTAAAGAAAGGAAAGGATGGATGGGATGTTGCACTAAATACACCAACTAGTGATGACAAAGTATCCATAAGGGTAGGTACGAAACCGTCGTGGATGCAGTGAACCCACATTTATGGTGCATTAATCACACAAGGTAGGAAGCATCCTCAACAAGATTCATGGCACACCCATACAACACACGAACACATAAACAGTTATTTTATTCGAAAAATAAGAATGAAGAAAGAGAAATAGCAGCCCGAACACACAAAGCGAGATCATAGAGCGTATCTGATCTATTTGAACCAAAGAAACGTCCAACAGACGCCAGTATGGCACCACCAAAGCTCACAGAATTAGGCCAGATAGTGAGATCAGCTAGGATTCAAACTAGGTCGTAAGGAACATGGGAAGAAAATGAGCAACAACCATCGGAGATCGTTGATATTGACGAAATCCCATCGCTAGAGAATATTAAAGTCGAATCAACACTGATTCAAGAATATATCCTGCAGCCCCAAGTGAAAACCATGAAAGAGGATACATCGGTAGCAGCACGAGAGCTTCAAAATCAAGAAGGACAACTAGAAAATGCCAAAACAGCCATGGAAATAAATGGAAGCACATAGAACCTAGAAGAAGAGCTCCAACCAGAGGTTCCACAAATACCCATCCCAGACTTTTCTTTTTCAGATGAGTCGATTGGCGAAATGGGCAAAGCTTGGGAAGAATGGATGGCGAAGGAGAAAACAAAAGCTATTGGAACTTCGAACCAGCCAACATAGCCGAAAGACAAGATTCATATACCGAGCTCACCTCGAAAGAGACCAGCTGCAGAGATTGTGCTACCTCACACACCAGAAGGCATACAGGTGGACTCACAACTATTGGGTCACGTCGAGAAGCTCAAGTTTTCCGACCATGACATAGTGGATAAAATAAAATATCTAGAGCTTGCACCACAAGTATTTTCGGAGACAATAGCCGTGAACCCTTTCAGAGGAACTATCACTAAGCCACATAAGTGGGCAGCCAAACTGGACAAAACTGAAATCCTAGGATTGTTGAAGATACCATGCTTTGGTAGAGGCAAATATGTGACGGCATGCATCAAACAACTGTTAGAAGTTATGCATGGAAGGGATGTATGGATGGATAAAATTGTCCCCATAACTATTGAACTCATTACACAAATTATAGGACTACCCATCCGAGGTATGGATCCCACACTGACATAGGACAACAAGTCCAAGGAAAAAGCATTGGCAAAAGAAATGAAGAAGAAATGTGGCACCGATAGGGAAACAAGAGACATTATAATCAAGCATATTAACCATGTCATGACACAACTGGGAACAAAGATCTTAGGATGCAAACTTCTAAGAAAATGTCGTAAAGATGAAGTACCGGCAGGAGTTATCGCAGTTGCAGCTCAGTGTGCAGAAGGCACCTTCATGAACTGGGTGCCATACCTGTCAAATTTGTTCCAAATCAACTGTAAAGACACGCATGAAGTAGGTACGGAGTTTCACTACTCATGGCGGCTTACTCTCATCACTTTCATGGGATGGAAAGAATCGGACTACGTCATCTTCTGTACCACAAAACAACCAGGAGGAGCGAGATATCATGTCCTGAAATCCACACCACTGGGAAAGCATAACAAGGGAAATAGAATTATATTTGAATCTTACTTACAGGAAATGAAGGAAGAAATCAACTGAGCATGGAGGATAACACCAGAGGCTGTCGCACGATTTGGGGGAATCGCCAATTTTTTGGATAGACGACAATCCATGTGGATAAAACCAAGACAGGACCCACATAAACAGTGGCTATAGATGCACTATTGTGTCATCGAGGGAGACATCGACATGATCATCCACAAGTGGTCATATGAATGGAAGATCCCAACCATAGCCAGATAAGTACCGAGACAAACAACCAAAGGAGGGGCTCCATAGTCAGAAACACAACCTCCACAAGTCCCAGTACCCAAGAAACCAAGAACGGGCCAAATCAAGTCAACTCAGACAGAGGGTGGCTCAGAGCAACTAGGGACCCAAAAGGGGACAACAAAAACCACTCAGCCAACCAATGAACAATATAACCCAATTGAGGGAGCACAGGAAACCACGACAAACCCCATCACACATGAAATAGGGGGAACTAAGAGACCAATGGTATAGGAAACAGGTGCACATGAGAAATCAAAGGCATAACGATCACCACCAAAACACACAATCAGAGAGGATGATGGCGAGATGATTTCCATAATGGTCCAGGATTGTCTCACAGAGGAGTTTGATCATGTAGTGCACCATAAGGATAAACTACAGAAGGAGCTGAAAGAAATGGGGTAACTCATGAAGAAATTCAGAGAATACTAGATTACAAGTAGCAACAAAGGCACAAAGCCATTGAGCGCATGGACAACAGAAAGAATGGAGGTAGGAGAATGCAACTCAGTTCTTCTGAAACCACATTCCACGGTTTACATAAAGCTGAGAATGCTACAAATGGATGAGATTATGGGACAAACACCAATAAAGGATTTGGATCAGATCTAGTTGGTCCTAACACGGATGCCAACAAAGGACTTATACCAATTGCAGGTTAGCGTTGACCATGAGATACAGTCTCAAGCACATAAAAATGTTCTTGAGCTATAACAAGCAACAAAGAAGAAGGAAACAATTGAAATGTTTTGCGCGCATGCCAAATATGAAATGTCGAAGGAAAAGGAATGCAAGAATGAGTTGGAACTAAGTGTGGAAGACATTTTTGGGAAACTTCCAACTACTACGCAAGGAAGTGAACTCCCAGCAAAAGAAAAGATCGATCATATTGCGTAGGAAATTGATCAGTATCAGAAGGATATTGAGACTCTTTGTGGACAGATTAGACCAACCACTCCACCAGCAGTAAAGGAGCAGAGGAAGCAGGAAGCAACAATGCAATTATAGGAGCTGGAAAAACAGGTCAGCACAATAGCCGACTTTCTGGATAAAGCAGCACAACTCTGGACAAAGCTGGAAGAGGACCCATAGGTCCAACAATGGGACAAGGAGGAGGAAAGGATCAATGCAATGATCCAAGAATTCAATAAGAAACATAAAACCATTCCAATCCTAGAACGGTTCAATGGGACACAAGAGTTAAAGAAGTTATAGGAAAAACTTCTCATTCCGCAAACATAGAAACAGGAGCATCAGGCTCAAATAGAACCATTGCAAGAATGGATAGAAGCAATACTGGAGAAGGAAAAAGAATCCAGAACATAGTCTTCATGGACTTAACTAGAATTTGTAGGACTAATCAGTGAAGAAGTAGAAGTGCAAACAATCGATATTATCAAGGAGAAAACCATGCAGGCACTGAAAAAAAAAGCAGAATTTCAGGAGAAGTTCCAGATGATCACCAGGGAGATCAAGGAAGAACAACGTAATTAGGTGACTCGGGACGAGTAACATGTTAGTGTTGGGGTCCTGTTGGAATAGGGCCAAAGTGGAAATAAGGACAATCATGGGAAAGAAAGCATGCAGGAAACTGAAGTGACAACTAGCAAAATATTAGCACGCAAAAATGCAAGAAAGCGTGCACAGCGAGAAGCGACAGCTGGAGGAAGAACAACACGTGCATGGGAGAAAAACCTAGTGTAAGAAGGGTTAGGGTTTTGGTAATATTCTATAAGTGGTTGAAGAGCTCAAAATGTATAAATATAGATACAAAAGTATCTAATGGGTGTGTGTTTTTTTGGGTAGTAGCTGGTGTAGTTGTCATTGTTGTTTTTATGTTAGTTTTTATGAAGATTGTGATTGTTATTGAGTGATTTTTTCGAGTATTTTTGTTGGCGATACATGAGGAGTTTGAATTGTATTAAACACGTTTTGTAAGTTGTTGAGAAAGAAATATATGAGGGAAGGTAGATCTGAGGATTAGACTGCAGGCTGCAGAGCCTAGTGCGATCTAGTTCACCTCACATAGATCTTACCCACTTTTGTGGAGAACTATAAGCATGCGGCACAGGAAGATCAAGAACTACTATAATAAAAGAGCCAAGAGCCAAATCTTTGTGGACATAGCCTAGGAGGGGTGAGCAACGGTAACATCTGTGTATTGTGTTGAATATTTTCTTATCTTTAACTTCTTTCAAGCAATAGATGACTACGATTGATGAATAACCAAATGCATTATTAGAATCTTTTTATGTTTTGAGTTAGATGCATGTGATTCCTGGGAACAAGTAGATTACAGTAACAGTTCACAGAATAGGGCCTTAATCAAGAAACCCTTTATCACCTACTCCATCCTGGGTTGTAAACACATGAGTCTTATAGTCAACCATCCTTAGCTATCTCGGGTGAGACTGCACAGTACCTTCCGGGTGCTGCGTTTCCTTCTGGTTTACCAGTAGGGCCGATAGTTATAGGCTTTGTTGGAAGCCCAAATGACATGAACCCTGGGTCAATAACTCAGATAACCTGAGAAGGGAGAATATAAAACCAAGACAACTCCTCTGTTGAAATCTCTTGATTACAATAGATATTACTTGTTGTATATCACCACATCTGAAGAGACCATTGGTATGGTTCTATTTTAGGAGGATGATGAGCTCCGCGAGAACATCATATACTATCTTAGTCAAAATTTAGAATTTCCTAAATGAAATTACTCACACATTGAAAAGCTAGCTTTGGTTGTCGTCTGCGCAATCCAACGTTTACGATACTATATATTGCTTTGCAAAACTACTATGATTGTCGATGTTAATCCATTTCAACATGTCCTTACTAGACGTATCATAGGCGGAAAATATAATAAATGGATTGTAATCCTACAAGAATTTGATCTCGACTTTGCTTGGGCCAAGTCCAAGAAATCACTAGTTTTTGCAGAGTTAATATCCGATTTCCCACGATTAGACGAAGATGTTATTCATGTCGATTCATTCATGGATGAACACATTTTCCTTGTCTCGTCGTCCAACCTCTGGTATGGAGATATTGTTTTATATCTTTAAACCTTGAAGTTCACTCAGCATCTCTCGTGAGATGATCGACGACATGTTAGATACCAAGACAAAATTTATACAATCATTGGTGACACTTTGTATCGTCAAGGAATAGATAACATCTTACATCGTTGCTTAAATCATGAAGAAGCGAGTTAGTCCTTAATGATTTCCACAAAGGGGCTTGTGGCAGTCATCTATCCGGGCTTGCGATAGCCAAAAAAATATTGTGAGCTGGTTACTTCTGGCCCACCATATTTAAAGATTGTATTGAAGCGGTTAAGAAGTGCCACCCCTGCCAAGTGTTCACTCGAAAAATGCACTCGCACCTAGCCTCTCTCCACCTAGTCATTATCGTCGGTCCCTTCACTAAGTGGGGAGTATATTTTATTGATTGCAACCCAAATTTGGTTGGGGGGCATCAACACATTATCGTGGATGTCGACTACTTCACCAAGTGGGACGAAGCAATGCCTACCATGAAATATGATGGGAATGTTGCAACGTTTTTTGTATTCAACCAAACTATCGCCCGGTTTGGTATCCTGAGTGAGATTGTCATTGATCATGGAAGTCATTTTCAAAATGAAATGATGATAGAAATAGAATTTAAGATAGGGTTTAAACATGATCACTCATCTCCTTATCACCCCCAGGAAAATGGGCAAGTAGAGGTCGTCAATAAGTTTCTCAATACCATTTTGCAAAAAATTGTTAGTCGAAGCAATTCCAACTGGCACATCATGTTATATCCCACACTTTGGGCATAATGAACCATGGTTAAGACTACCACTAGTTTTTCTCCTTTTCAGTTAGTCCACAGTGTGGAGTCGATACTTCCCTTTGAATGCGAAATCCATTCTCTCAAATTGGCAGTTGAGCTCCTACCTGACACTTTGGATTTAGAGCGATGCCTTATACACCTAGAGAGTCTTGATGAGCAGCGTCAGGACGCCTTTACGACTATCAAGGCAAACAAGAAGCATGTCAAGGTTTAGTACGATAAGTCTATCTATACCTGGTTGTATGCTGAGGGTGACTTAGTCCTCTTGTATGACCAAGATAGAGAACTATTAGTGGTAGGCAAGTTTAAACCCAAGTGGCACGGTCCTTATATCGTGCGACATGTTCTAGAAAAAGGAGCCTACGAGTCGAAATATTATGAAGGGAATAAATTGGTTGAGCCCATAAATGGGCTCTACTTAAAAAAGTATTACACTTGATCCTTGGGCTTGGGTGAAACCCTTTGTATACTAATGTAAATTTAGTGTATATACACCTTTTCCCCTTTTTTGTCTTTGTCTTTCTTATCGAGTTTTCCCTTTTGTTGGAAGATGTCAACAAAATCTTTGGTCTACGTAGGATGATGGAGCTAGTCATCATACATGGAAATTAGCTTCCATTGCTTGGGTGATTTACTCATCTAAGGGTCGGCTGGTGTCTTCAGGTGGCGTATGCCTAGGGCCATCCACAAATAATGTGGCCGAATATAGTGTCGTTATAAAATTATTGTGCGATGTTATCTCACATGGTATTCTCCCTATAGAGGTGCACCTGGATTCTCAGTTAGTCGTACATCAGTTAAATGGTCATTACCGTGTGTGTGATCTGACGTTTCTCTGTCGATTCCTATGGGTACGTCTTTTAGAACAACATTTTGATTTTATTACATATTTTCACATTCCTAGAAGTTCTAATCATGTATCTGATGCCTACGCTAATTATTTTTTGGATTGGCATTTGACACATTAATAAAGAAAAGAAGACCATTAAATCAATGTACACATTGTAAGATATAAGTACAGTCGAAGATCCCTCTTTTTATATTTCCAAAAAATATGGTGTTTTATATTACAAAATTGGGGCTAAAACCATAAAAAATACATATACAACTGATATACATGTCCTATGACATCTACGCCTGTGGTGTCAGATGAGTCTCATGATAGAAAACCACGACGTTGGCAAGACATTGGAAGATTCATACCCATGCTCTAAATACACCGACAACCTACCTTTGCATAGCTTCAGGTAGATCCTCCACCTGAACCATAGGAATGCTCTATGTCAAACGTGACAGGTTGCCCTGCACGTTCTGAAGGAATCTCTCTGCCTCTTCTCCCACTGCCTCATATGCCTGGTGCCTCCACCTGTGTCGTAGGAATCCCTTTGGCCATTGTGGACCCACGTCTGCAACTGCACAAGTATTGAGTTAATAATTAAAAACACCATCCAAAAAATATTTTTGTCCTTTTAAAATACAAAAATACAAAAAATAAAATATATAAAAAACATTTTTTACCTATGGTGCCATAGGCGGCTCCTAGTGGAAGCAGCATATTAGGATCACCTCTAAAATCAATTCCCGCATAGAGATAGTAATCCAAAGCTATGATTTGTCTTCCTCACTAGAAGAAAAAATCATCGTTGTAGGGTGTCACCACCCTACCTCACCCCTACCGTCTCATGACCTCGACCCATTGTGCCATAGCTGGATCGCATGGACCTCTAGGAATGATCTCCACTCTAGGTACCAGGATTGGGATCCACTCAAAAAAGAAGCTACAAAGGATAGAGGAAAACCCGAAGTTTCTCTTTTCCCCCTGCTTGCACTCTGTCAGCTAACCTTTCATGTTGGTTAGCAGTGAGGTACACCAATCGTACTTGGTAGGTATCACACACTCTAGTGCATAAAACATAAGCGGTCTCAATGGTTGATGCAGTGAGACTGACCCTATGATCCTGGTAAGCATGAACACAATAATCTGCAGGCTGAGGTTATCTATAGCCCAGATAGGGATTTGACTTCCCACCATGGGAGTCCCTGCAACGCAATGGGCCTTGATGTATTCTTCAACCTTCATCCCACTTCCAGGCCCACGTGACTTAAGGTCCATGACCTCTCCTCGGCATGAAAGTCCTGTCAAGAAGTAGATGTCCTCTACTTCGATCCTTAATGGTTTCCCATCAAGGATAATTCTCTCGCTATCTATATCCCAATAGCCCACCAACATTTCCAATAACATGGGCTCTCATTCCTTTGAGAACCCAAAACTTGTATAGACCACATATTTTTAATGTCGCTTGAGACACTAGATCCCTTTCCACCACTACATCTACCTCTGCATGCTCTCTCTCCCTCCACTCCAACACCATCCTACAAAAACCAAATCAATTTTTGAGTTAAAAACTTAATTTTTTCTATTTTGTTAATGTATACGTGGTTTATCCAAGAACAGTCACGAGTAGGGCCTGATATATGCCCCCTGTAGTTCACACAGGGGCGTATATCTGGTCGTATATGCGACATATTGGTAGAAACCTGTGTATACCGAAAAACACAATTTGCACTCTTAAAAACTAAAAAAATGGAGCCCAATTCAAAATTGTAAACCATTGAATTTGAAGAGGATGGGATGAACAGTTACCTGGACCAGACGGTTTACAATTTCGTTGCCTATTGCTCCCACGATCGTCATTTGAATTCTGTAGGTATGTTAGTCCAAATTGCACTATTTTGGGTGAAAATGAAAATGACATAGTAAATTGTGATTTTATTACTATTTATAAAACATTTTTACCCATTTGATATAGTTTTATGCCATTATTTTGTCTAATGGACTAATTCAAAAG
>ML777278.1:1930779-1958654 GCA_009831015.1 Picea engelmannii | reverse complement strand
TTGGGTGAAAATGAAAATGACATAGTAAATTGTGATTTTATTACTATTTATAAAACATTTTTACCCATTTGATATAGTTTTATGCCATTATTTTGTCTAATGGACTAATTCAAAAGTGGTTTTAAGCTAGTTTTTGTAGTTTCAACTCAATTTTCTTACAAATTTCAACGTCATGGTTGGCCATTCATATCCTCAGGCAGGTATATTCATAACCTAGCATATAGGATAGGTATTCACTACATTGTGAAATTTTGCATTATCCTCCAATTACCACTTTTTATGCCTTAGGTATCAACCCATTTATTGCGACTCATTAACCTCCATCTACTATCATAGCATCATTAATAAATGGTAGAGACTTACCAAGCAAGGGTACCCTAGTTAGAACCTCTTTGTCATTTGGGGCCCATGCCGAGATTTTTTCCTTAAGACCAGGATTCCATTAGAATTCGATACATGAGTTTACAAGAAGCCTCATTTCTCATTCATGCACATGTGGCCTTATTACCCATGGACTCCCAAAAACATGAGTCTTAGTTAATCTCTTTTCTGACTCGTTACTAAAAATAGAAAACATCGTCGAGTGATTTGTCCCTTTCACACTTGTTAAAATTGGATTTGAAAGATCACGAGTCTTAGTTAAGAGATTTTCCGACTCACTACCAAAAATGGAAAATATCGTCGAGTGAACTTGTCTTCTTCACACTCATAAATGGTATTTGAAAAGACGTCTATTTGGCACAAGTTTACCTCTTTTTCACACCAAGTAGACTAAAAGATATAAAAAAGGACATTTTTTTGCGTTAAATTGTGATTGCATCTCATGCCCTTGCTTGCAGTATTGAGCCTTTAGCCACTTCTCTCTTTGCTTTATAAACTATGGCCCAAGTAGTTTGTATCCTCAACCAAGAAGAGCCTTGTCTATATCCTTCACAATTTGAAACCCTATACCCTAGAGGGAGCATCACCCCCAGTGTCCATATCTCGCATGCATTTCCTTGCATTGAGCATAGGTACGTTCCACTGCTGGAACTATTTTTTCTTACTTGCGACACTCGTTCCCTCCTCTATATCATAGCATTCACTTGTTATGAAAAAAAAAAAAAAAGACAAGCGGGAAAGAAGTACTATATTGTAATTGACAGCAGTTCTATCGCCTTTGAACAGAGAAAAAAATTATTGAGTCCTTGCATCATCATAATTTTGGATTTAGCATGGCCTTAGGAAGTTGATCTCGTTACAGAATTTTCTCTACCAACATGTTAATATTCCGGACACTATAGAGAACATTATGGATGCCTCTTGCATCTAATTGTCAAATCATTAAGTCTATGCTGCCAGAGTCCACTGTATGTCTCATGCTCTTGTTCAAAGGAAGTCTATCAACCTGTGTCTTCCACTCCTACAAAATATTGACTTTGCATGTCGTCCATACCCTCAGTTTGTCTCAGAATCACATGATACTTTGGTCTTATGATGCACCCTAGATCTACTTTCATCATTGGTAGGTCACCTTGAGCCCAGCAATCGACATTTCATCATGGATTTTTGATTGGGTGGTTTCCCTTTTTTTCGATGACAAGACATATATTCACACTTTGGGATTCATTTAATGTCTTGGATGCCATTAGCCTTATTGGTGGTTTCCTTGCCTTTGTCAGCAGTTTTCATCACCGGCTGCTATTCAAAGGGTCTTTTTCATGTACCACTTGCATTTGGCACATGCGAAAGATGCACAGGGTCGTTGGTTCGTGAATATGTTCTTCATATGATCTCCACCAAATCATGAAGCTCCTGCTGACTGATGAGAGAAGCCTTAATGCTCTCCTTTCAGTGGGTCTCTTTCCATCGACTTCATCTCATGTATTCTAGATACAAGACTTAGAGTTTTATGAGTACCTTGATGTTTGCAGTCATTAGTGGCAGGCTCTCTCACCATTGAAAGATGGGAATACATCAATGTCTCCTGATCAATGGATCTCTCAAATGTCTGACACCAGCTCCTTTATTCACATTTGTAAAGATGTACTCGGTTCCTTGATACCTACTTTCATCATTGGTAGGTTGTCTCACTTTTGTTAACGATATACCTCAATGACCTGTAATCAAATGATGTCTCATCGTGTTCAACCTCAACTCATTTATTCACATGATGTAGACTTGCACCATTGGTGGATTGTATTGAAGACTTGAAGACATCACTTTGTAGACACACCTTTCCTGAGCTATTGCTTCCATTTCATTGGACCAATACCTATTTGACTTCAACAATCATGGGATATTAGATTATACTCCATGGTATACAAATATCTTCAGATTGATTTTGAGACTGGTTTCACTGGGCCTTGTTCATGACTATGACAATTATTGGCATGTAACCACATTTATATTTTCCTACTCATGGCCATGAACACTTGTTGGTATATTTTCCACATGGATCTGCATTGTATTTTTGGCATCCATGTATGCAAAGTCATCACATAATGTAATGAGAAATTGAGTTTGTCCCACTGGTTCTCTACCACTCCACTCTAGGTTATTTATAATGTATTTCAGTCATCGCATATACTCCTCTGATATCACACATTAGGGAGCATATGTTATAGCAATATTTGCCTCACCATTGTTATATTGCACAAAGGGCCTTTTTCCATTTCCCTATACAGACTTATCAACCCCCTTTTTGATAAATCCAGAGCCAAAATTATATATTTTTCCACATATACACTTTCTAACTGCTTTGCAAGATGCATATATGCTTGTTGCTCCACTACATCTCGTGTATATCGGGATTTGTGCTAGAAAATACCAAATGAGGTCAGGTTTCCATGTCACGAAAAATGATCTCTGATATTTGGCCTTCCATATAATAGAAACGTTATGAATTGACCCTTCAGTTGCATTCTGGAGGCCATAAGAGCACAATTTCGAGTTATGGAAAAAGAGAGAGAAAGCATTCAACTTTAAGAGAAAAGTTACTTTGGAGAAATTACTTCATATTGAGTCTGCATCCCTTTGTCCCTCAAGTTTGAACACAGTGTTTAGCCCCCAAGTTATTCCCTTATTATCAAAGAGGATATCATTATCTCTTTGCTATGATCTTTCCTTTGGTGGAGGATTGAAGTGGTGGAGACCCATTTGGAAGGAACTTGGTTTCTTGGTTTCGAACCGTGTCGACATGGAAGTCTGTAATGTTGATACTTATGTTGATCAATTACTAATACAAATACTCCTTTCTCATCCTATCGATATCTTGCAAATATATAATTATTATCCATGGGAATGTTTGTAATGTTTATTAATGGATTGTGCTATCTGATGTGCTAACTCATTTTATATAATGTCACTATATACTTGCATCGCTTGTTTGTTGAGAAATTCTTGCAAGTGTAAAGATTTGGGTCAAAGTGCTCAATGGTGGAACGACATCAAATGATTGGATAGAGGTAGGCTTCTTCCTTGTATTGTACATTAGTGCATCAACCATAAACAAGTGCATCAACCATGCACCAACCTATACCTCAACCTGTATTCAACCTATACCATAAACAAGTTCATCAACCATGCACCAAACTTGTACAAAACCTATACAATGAACAAGTGCATCAACCATGCACCAAACTTGTAAAAATAACCTATCACAACAACCAGTCCAAACAACCTATCACAATAACCCATCTCATCAATATTATCAACCAAATCATATCTACTCACCAATATCAATCACCAAGAAAAATCTCAAATATGTGCATCAACCAAGCATAACACAACAACTCATAATCATCACCAAGATCAATATGTGCTTCTAATAATATACCAATACAAGTATGCTACATCATCCATAAACCATGTGTCAACAATACTACTAAAAAGTGCCTCCAACCATGTACCAAGTATGTACCAATCATGTATCAACTACTCATCAACTATGACTCATCAAGATGTACCAACATTGTCAACTATACACCTCATGTATGTACTAACTCATCAACTACTTGTCTCAACCATGTACCCAACATCAACCTCAACCAAAAGCCCTCATCAATTTCATCATCCAAATATGATTTGTAACTCTGTAATAGACCTGGTGTATATGATCACATACCTACAAACCTTCCTTAACTTTAACAACAAGAGAATAACATTTTCATCAAACTTTACTTTAGTCTCACATGACTAGTTTTGGATTAGTCAACAACCCTAACTTGAAATAATCATAAATATGTACCTGTAATGAATAAAGATCTTAAAATAGTATACAATGTTCTTCAATGTGTTTTATTTAATTCCTCCAGGTGTCACTACTTGGAACCTCTCACAAAAGGAGTTATAGAAAAAATGACATACCTTGTTGAATTCTGGCTTATTCTAGAGAGCGAACTTGTAGAGCATGTCCCGCACAGAATATTTGTTGTATGGATCTAAAAATTTTACACAGAATAATACATATGATACTCTAAAAAAAAAAAAATTCTTACTTAATTTGGATCTTTTATGAATAAGTTATGACGTTTTTACCCGAAACACTTGTTTTAGACTAGTTTTAGGACTAGCCACAAACCCTATTCTCCACAGAGTGTAACTCCAAAACTCCAACGACCCACAGGATGAAATTTGTAGTAAATCTACTTGGATGTGTTTTATCAATGGATTATCAATTTAACGGTCTGAATCATTCTAGAAAAAATGTTATTGTAAAAATGGTGAGATGACCTGTAAATAACATACATTAGAAAGCATCATCAAAAGAATTTATCCTCCCTTGAATTTTGGCCTTCTTTACTTCACCTTCTCTCTAAAATTCATCTTAGATATCCTTTGGTTACCTCATTCACATGTAGATGTTCAATATGCTTAAGTTTGATATAAAATGAGAGAGCCTTGCCTCTTATTTATACTTTCATGTAGCTTCTTCAAGGGGTTACCTTTTAACCATCTTAACCCACTTTCCTTATTTTAAGGTTAACCAACTTCTAACCACTTGTCCAATTAGTAATTTATCCATTAAATTTATTATTTAAATAATTTATTTTGTATCCACTTTCACTTATAGTACACTCATCACTTCACTTTACCTCAAGGGGTTACCTTCTAACCATCTTAACCCACTTTCCTTATTTTAGGGCTAACTCATTTCTAACCACTTGTCAACTTAATAATTTATCCATTAAATTTATTATTTAAATAATTTATTTATATTCACTTTGAATTATAGTACACTCATCACTTCACTTTATTATTTACCTTCTAAAAATATCTTAAACCACTTTGACTACTTTGACCTTTTGGGGCTTCTAGATGACTCATGAGGGTTCTCCAACTTCACATGGCCATAACTCTCTAACCGTGAGGAGTTACATGGTGTTCCACATACCACATGAAAGGGAATGTCATGTAATATCCATATAGAATAGAATTTACTTCAAATATATCAAAATTCATACCATTAACCCTCAAACAAACTTGGGTCCATTACCCAAACCTGGGTTCTCCAACTTCTCATGACCATAACTCTCTAACCATGAGGAGTTATGTGACGTTCCACATACCACCAGAAATGGAATGACATGTACTATACATATAGAATAGTATTACCTTAAAATATATTAAAACTCATAACATTATACATGAAACAACTTTGGGTCCATTACCCAAACCTTGGTGCTACCAAAATTTACTACCCTACTTTCTCCTAGGGTTGACATCAATCACTAAGGGTTGACATCAATATACAATATCACTCTCCAATGGTTGAAATCAATGAAAACCAAAAATACACACCAACTATCCATAAACCTAAGCCAATTGTCTAACACCTATCACATGGATTCATGAATATGCAATGGATCTTTTGAAAGTAGCCTTGGACAACTGGAAGACAAAAACCACAAACCTAGATAGACAGGAAATAAATATCACTTTTCCTTAGCTCAAAATTAGGATATTCGAAGGTTAAGAGTGGAATACAAAAATATCTTCTCGAGGACCTTAGATCATATTCCTCTAACTTTGGTTCAAAATGATCCTCCACTCCCTAAATTGCAAAGGGGTGGCCAATCCCTCGAAAAAATTAACCCTTAGGAGGTTAGTTAACACATATAATCCAATTTTTTTACTCTTGCAAGAGATCATGATAAATACAGGAACTATGGTTCAATACCTTGATAATATGTTTAAAGGTTGGGAATTTAGCTTTGTGGATGCCCTAGGTCACTTAGGTGGTTTGGTTACTGGATGAAAGACTTGTGTTTTTTTCCTCTCTAACTCATGTCAATTTAAATCAGGACTAGTTTTCTCCCTTGCTTCTACTGACCAAGGTAAAGAGTTCATTTCCTAAATATTTATGGGCCCTATGCTGACCAACAGAAATATTGGGAATGACTATTTTCAAAGTATTGTTTCTAACAAGGGGATATTAGTTGGAGGAGATATGAATTTTACACTTGGTTGCTCTAAGATCTTGATGCAACCCAATTGAATTATCTTTCATAATTGTTTATTAGAATATTGGAGGATCTTGGGCTACTCAACATCGATCCAACTAAGATTACCCCCACTTGGACTAATTGAAGGATAGGGGAGGCTCGAATAGACAAATGAATTGGCATATTCCTATTTTAAAAATATTTCCTAGATTATTCTTTTAGAATCAGACAATGGGCGTCAATGGGACATGACTCTAACCAAAACCCAATTCTACTAGAAGTGGCCCTTGTTATTGGAAAATCCCCTAGTCCTTTCAAATTAAACCCATAGTGACTCAAAATTGAGGATTTCATCAAAATTCTCAAGAATGCTTGGGTAGCATACAACAACTTGCTTTAGGAATCCATAGCTATACAATTCCAAGTGAACCTATGAAAAAATAAACAAATTGATATTAAATGGTCTAAATATAAATGGGAAAGAGATGAAAGGGTACTCATGGAGGTAGAGGATGCCATCACGTCTAGTCTCTTTTCAAAAGGATTTGGATTTATTTCATATGTTGTTGGCATAGGGGAAAACCAAGGGTTCAACAATTCAACAATGCACCAACAAAACCCTAACTAACGACCCTTTTGGCAACACCTGGGAGGTAGGTGAAGTCTCACCTGACGTAGAAGAAGGGGGGGTTACAGGATGTAGGTGTTTTTAACCAAGATGGGAAACATATCTATGATAATAACACTTAGCAAAGTCCTATATTAACACTTAGGAACAACATGCATTAGTTCATTAGTCCTATTAACATCGAAGAGCATACCCAAAGATAGATCGACGCAGTAACAATGACAATATACCCATAGCACTTAGCATCACAAGTTAGATCTAACATCCATTCATCCTTAACACAAGTAAAGCACTAAGAAAAATCATATATATCTATCATACATAATAAAAAAGGCACTAAGTAGATTCATAACATAAACAAAAAAGAAAAAAGAAAAACAAAGACACAAGATATATGTGGTTCACTCCAGTGTGGGGTTACGTCCACCAATTGCTTGGTCTTCTTTATTTCTCTTCAATATCTTACATTCATATTCTCCTGTGCACTAAGACACAAAGCCAAGCTTTACATCAAACAGGAGATCTGCGCACTGAGCACCAAATCCTCCTTCCCTAAACTAGGTCAAGGAACAAAGCCAACTTCTCTATATAGAATAGAGCCTTACATACACATTTTGTTGCACAAAGCAACTCAAAACTACTTGCACTTAGCTACCAAGACTTTTCTTCTTATCTCTATATCTTTCTACCATATGTTCTTATCTATTTATACTTTTACAATTCCTTACAAAAAGGCCTAAACATGGGTAAACCCATGGGCTAACATCCCATAACCCATTACAAAACCGTAAAGAACCCCTTGTTGGGTCCACGTAGCTTGCAAAAAAAGTAAGATCCGTGATCTCAGCTTTTCCATGGTGATTCATCTTTGACCATCACGTCAAAGTCGAAAAGGTGGTCCAAACCTAACCAAGGTTACCTCAAAACTTAGTCGAGTTCCAACAGGCCCCCAACACTCACCGGTGACTCATCCTGAGTCACTTAGGTCTGGTCAATGTTGCTTCGAAGGACTTGAGCTTAACTCGATATTCCTTGAATTGCTTCTTCACCTGAGCCTCCTTCTCAATGAACTCTTGGATCATCTACACTATAACAGGCCCTTCTAGGCATTTTTCCATTGTTGCAACAACTTGGTATAGTTGCGAGCCCTGTCCCTCAATTTCGTCGAACACCTTGCAGGATTCATCCTGCACTGGTTGCATCTTCTGTGTGGCTTCCATTACTCTTCCCTAGATGGCAATAATCTGTTACTAGACTGCACGCTGCTCCTGGGATCTTTTCATTCTCTCGACTACAGTGAGTAGATTCATATGTTCTTTCACAGAGGATGCCTTCTATTGTGTCTCTCATAGTTGTGCTTCCAACTTCCTTAGCTATGGATCTTCTATGAGGCATTCATAAGTTTGTGCACTTCTATCGCTAAACTATTTGCACTCTGAGGCGAGGGGCCTTATCCTTATTACTTTGTTCTTGGAGGTTTCTTCCCTTTGATCATGCACTTCCTGTGGGGTGCTCAGTACTGCTGGGACCTCCAACTCTATTATCCTTGCTTGAAGTTGTTGTATGGTCTTAGTGAAATTCACTACTTGAGCCTCGATCGACTCCTATTCCTCTTATGACAATCCAGGCATAGAGCAACATGATTTATTTACTACTTCTTTAACCATAGTCTAATCTACAAGAAACTTCTCCTTTTCTCTTTGTAGCTTTGCTTTGTCCTCCTGGATCATCGCATGAAACTCTTATTTCTCATTTTCATAGGCAGTTACATAGTACCGCGCTATGTGTAATTGTTATAGGGCTTCATCCTTCTCTTGTTTCAAGGCTTCTGTAGCCTTCTCCTTTTCTTCCTATATTTTCTAAAGTCGAGCCTCTGTCACATGTGCAAGTCTTCTCAATTGGGATAGTTCATTCCCCAATTCTGTATTCTGTGGAAAGTAGGGAGTAGTAGGTACTGCATGAACCAACCAAATATCTTGTTGTATTTACTTTAGTTCCTTCTAGATCCTTCCATACAACTCCTCCTTATTTGTGCCATATCTCTACAAGATGTCCTCAAAACCATCCTCCATAGCTCCATGGATCAAACTGATATCGTCCTCCATGAGCATGGCCTCTAACTAGGGCCTACTGGCACACGCCTTCTTTCTTGTTGAAGGTTTATGTAGAGAAACCTTCCTCTTATGTGGTGTTACTGTTTCAGCAGGGGGATCTTTTGGCGGTGTAGCTTCACCTTCTCCTTCCTTTTCTCCTTCATCCCCTCCTCCTTGTCCATTTTCTTCGTCTCCTCCTCCTAGCGATCCAGAGCCATTTTCTTCAGAGGAGTTGTCCTCCTTATTAGTTTCTATATTCTGGATTTATTCCTTCTTTTTCTTATTCTTTGTCCCACTGGACAGTACAACATGCTAAACCCAGGTGACCAAGGGGCTTCCTATGGTGTCAGCGTCAGAGAGTTTTGCATCAACAACAGGTATGAGGAACTCCTCCGGCCACTCCTTTGTGATCTGCTCCATGTACTCATCTATCAATTTGTAATATGACTGTAACTCTTCTTTTTTATCATCTCTACGTGGAGTGATATATATGAAATGTGGATCTACATGGAACTTCACAAAAGGTCAATATTGGTGCAGGGTGCATAGTGTCATGCACAGAAATGATTCAATGTCAACCTTCATTTGTTGATAATACACATGGAGCACAACATTCAACTACCATTTCTTTGACATGTCCTTGGCATCCATAAGGTAGAAAACCTAGTGGCCAACAACTCTGATGGTTCGATCTCCAGAAAGGTGGCTCCTTCAGGCATTTTTCAAGTGAAAATGTGATCGAAATGATAAGCTAGCTAAAGGGAACTCATATCCCAAATCCTGATCTTTGTGATAGTCCTTCTCGAGTTCATTGACGAGGTAGATCACCCAGTTCATTTGCATGCCCTCCACACATTTTCCTGCAAGGTCCACCACGAACCCAGTGACCTGTGTGGGGCAGTTCTTTCTTATGATATTTCCATCTATGAGTTGGAAAGTGAGGCACACTATGCCATCCTGTACAGAGGCTACCTTGTAGACTCACTTTCTTTTTTCAACTTCATCATATGCTTCATTGATGCATTGTGCCAAGGAGTGGTATGAGGCCTTCCCTGGATAAAAATTTTGAGGTTTAGGTCCCTTCATGCTTAATCCTATAATCAAGTGGATCAGTGCCAGCTCCATAGTAATCCTTTGGTCAAGACATAGGTATCCTCCATGGTAGGATGACAAGACTATTTTAACGCAAGCGTTAACCTCCTGGTGGCAAACAAAATGGGGAATCTTCATCACATTTAGAATAGTGAACTGCTCCAGCTCCTTAATCCATTGCTGGGAGACCAAGAGAGGATTCTTCCTAGTTGTCTTCGTCAAGTATCAGTGGGGTGCAAGAATAACATAGTTATTCCTTTCTCCGAGGTTGAATTCATTGTTCTTCAATAGAGGGATCTCTCCCAACTGACTCCCGACTACACGTATTCCCTTCGGAATATACGCGATGAACAAAGTGTACTCATAATCACGTGGAATGTTGTCACAGTTAACCACACAAGACAAACGTGGGATATACTCTAGTAAGATCGATGGGATCTTCTTTGCATTATCCATATCACAATGATGCTTACTTCTATGCTTAATCATAGAGTTAACACGACCAGAATGATGTCAAGATGAAGGGGAAGCCTACAATCCCCTAATCGACGATGCCTGTACTCCTTCATAAAATGGTTTGTTAGCCATTATCTTCCTTGTGACTTCCTTGACAGACTTCTCTAATGCACTAGATTGCAAGATACCATATATATAAAATATGCAGAACAGAAATAAAATGCTAGAAATGGAAGAATAAAAGTAAAATATCTAGCATAACCTTCACAATACATAGAAATGATATAACAATAGCAATAGAAATAACACTTTGATTCGGAAATCAGTGTTCACAGGCCTCTTCGAGGGGGAAACCTCCAATCGAGTAGCACTCTGTTATAATAATCTCTAAGCTAGGGTTTTCATACCCTCGACCCTTATTTATACTAAATATGTCTATTAAGAGAAGCATCTAGTGGCAGATCCTTCTAGAAGTGGAAGCTTCTATTAGGTCTTCTTACATCCGCCTTATTCTATTTTATTGAAAGGTCGTATTAATATTGACCTTTATTACATCCGAATACATTGATCTACTTATGTGTGGGTTAGGAGCTTAACATGTCCGCCCCCTTAAAAATATCCTTGTCCTCAAGGCTTGAGATGTGGAAACTACTGCAGAATGGTAGCTGGTTCCCAAGTGGCATCTGTCGAAGTCATATCTTTCCACTGTACTAGCATTTCCTTGATGGTTCTCTGATGCAGGGGATGCTCATGCTGGTCCAAAACTGCTTCTGGCTGTAGCCAAATGGATCCTTCTTCAGCTAGCTCTGGAAGGTTGGTTTGAATTTGGCACCTGGTTCCGATCACCTTCTTCAAGCATGAAACATGAAAAACAGGATGTAGCTTCGACTGACTGGGTAGAGCTAACTGATATGCGAATTATCCCACACACTTGAGAACTATGTAAGGGCCATAAAATTTGGGTGCTAGCTTCTTACGCTGCTCGGCCTTGAGAGAAGTTTGCTTATATGGTTGCAGTCACAGAAACAGTCGATCCCCTTCTACAAATTGACGTTTGGAGTGACCTTGATCTGCTTGTTGCTTCATTCTATTCTGGGCCATGACCAAGTTCTCTTTAAGGGTATGAAGGATATCCTCTCGGACTGTAATTGTTTGGTCAACTTCCTGGACCTTCAAGGTACCTGGTAAGTATGAGAGAACTAAAGGTGGCTTCTGTCCATATAATGCTTCAAAAGGATTCATGTGAGTGGTTGTATGGTATGTATTATTGTACCACCATTTGGCGAGGGGTAACCATTGAACCCACTGGTGTTGTTTTTTAGAGGAAAATCACCTCAGATATGTTTCCAAACACTTGTTGACAACTTCTGTTTGACCATCTGTCTGGGGATGATAAGCTGAGCTGAGATACAATTGTGTGCCTTGTAGCTTAAATAGTTTTTGCCAAAAATTGCTTGTGAAATTTGGGTCTTGATCATAAACAATAGAGTTTGGCATGCCATGAAGCTTGAAGACCTGATCCATGAAAACTTGAGCCACCGTGGATGCAGTAAATGGGTGGTGAAGAGCAAAAAAAGGAGCATACTTGGAAAGGTGATCCACCACCACCATTATGACTGATTTATTCCCCGATTTGGGTAAGCCTATAATAAAGTCTATAGAGATATCCTTCCAAATAGCAGGGGGAATCGGAAGTGGTTGGAGGGTGCCTAGAGATTTGACTATTTATCCCTTGTTGCGTTGACACACCTCACATTCATCCACAAAATTACATATGTCCTGTTTCATACCATCCCAGAAAAAAGAGCGTTTGACTCGGTCATATGTTTTGGTGAACCCTGAGTGCCCCGCTGTGGGTGTAGAATGAAGCTCAGAAAGTACCGTGGATTTGAGCTTTGATTTTTTACTTAAATACAAGTGGCCTTTGTATCAAAGCTCATCCTAGAGCCAAGAGTACCCTGGGGGAGCCTGAGCCTTATTCTGCAGTTGTTGGATCAGATGCAAACTTTTGGGGTCTTGAAGCCATTCATGGTGCACATCTTGGAGCCAATCGGGTACAATGAAGGAAAGAGAAAAAATGGATCCTTCATCTTCATATTTCCAAGACAGTGCATCCACCACGACATTGTCTTTTCCCTTCTTGTAAATGATCTCATAATCATATCTAAAGAGCTTAGTGACCCATTTTTTTTGCTCCTGGGAGGAAATGTGTTGTTCCATAAAGTACTTGAGGCTTTGATGGTCGGTCTTAATTTGGAATCGTTGCCCCAAGAGATAAGGATGCCATAATTCAATGACATGAAAAATCACCAACATTTCTTTTTCATAAATGGGTTTGCCCAAATTCCTTTCAGACAGTTGCTTGCTAGTGAAGGCCAAAGGGTGACCCTCTTGCATAAGGAAAACACCGATTCCTTTCCCTGAGGTGTCACATTCCAACACAAAGGTATTTGTGAAGTTGGAAAGGGCCAGAACCAGAGTGGTGCACATGGTTGTCTTCAAGGTTTGAAAAGCTTGAGCAGCTGTTGGAGTCCAAGTGAAAGAGTTCTTTTTGAGGAGAGCCATGAGAGGTGCTGCAATATTTCCATAGTTCTTAATGAACTTGCGATAATACCCTGTGAGGCCCAAATATCCACGCAAGATTTTGAGAGTCTTTGGGTGCGGCCAGTCTTGCATAGCTTCAATCTTTTTCGGGTCCACCCTGACGCCATCCTTTCCCACCAGATGACCCAAGTATTCTACTTCTGAGGCACCAAAAGAACATTTGGACTATTTCAGGAAAAGTTGGTGCTGAGAGAGTAGGCGGAGAACTTGATCCACATGAGTAAGATGGTCTATCCAAGTTTTTCTATAGATGAGGATATCATCAAAGAAAACTAAGACAAAATGACGGAGAAAAGGGTAGAAGACATGGTTCATGAGGCTCTAGAAGGTGGAGGGGGCGTTACACAGCCCAAAGGGCATGACCAAAAACTCATAGTGGCCCTCATGAGTGTGAAAGGTAGTCTTGGGAATGTCAGCCTCTTTCATACGTATCTAGTGATAGCCCGAGCGAAGATCAAGTTTGGTAAATAATTGGGCGCCACTCAATTCATCCAGGAGGTCATCAATGACAGGAATAGAAAATTTGTCTTTGATGGTTAGTTTGTTGAGAGCATGGAAGTCAAGACACATTCTCCAAGAACCTTATTTCCTCAGTACCATGATGACCATAGATGAGTAAGGGCTCGTACTAGGACAGATGACACTGGCAGTAAGGAGTTCCTGGACCATTTTTTCAATTTCATTTTTTTGTGCAAAGGGGTGGTGATATGGATGGATATTGGGGGGAAGGCTTCTTGGGATAAGGGGAATGGAATGATCATGAACACCTCAGGAAGGAGGGAGTCCTTGGGGAGCATAAAATACCATTTGATGTTTAGAATGGAGGGCTTGGAGGTCTTGGGGTACTGGGGGTGTCTCTGTGGCTTGTATGGCGTGGAGTTGAGCAATTACACCAGAATGACCTTTTTTGAGTAGTTTTTCCATGCGATGAGAAATGATGATCTCAGGTGAACCAACAGTGATGCCTTGGAATTTATATTTGTGGCCTCCTTGGTCGAATTGCATGGTTAAGTTCTGAAAATCCATGAGAATGGGACCCAAAGTTATTAGCTAGTCTGCACCCAACACAATATCGCAACCAACTATATCAATAGCAAACATATGGGATTTTAGGTGGTAGTCACCGAATTGGAGACGCACATTTTCACAATGCCCGCCACATTTCATAGAACCACCATTGGCAATCATGATTTGGAAATTGTTGACAGCATGGATGTAGCAATGGGTTTCTTGGGCAATGCGACGATGAATAAAATTGTGGGTGTTACCACTATCAACTAGAATGCTGACCTTTCGGTGCTTGATGTAACCAATTAACTTGAGTTTTTTGGGGGCCAAGAAGCCAGTGAGAGCATTGAGGGAAATGATTGGTTCCACTTCAGGAGGGTCAGAGGGAGGGTTTATGTCAGTGACTTCTGGTGACTCAGGCACAAAGGGGGTGTCATCATCCTTTTCTAGAACATCCTCAGAGATGGCCATAAAAATATTTTGTTCCTTACATTTGTGGCCTGGGAAATATTTTTCATCACAATTATAACAGAGGCCTTTGAGTTGTTGTTCGGCCATTTCATCCCTGGTCAATTTTTGTATTTTTAATGGGGCGGAGGGAGTAGTGGGGTTTATTGGTTTAGGGCGAGGGATAAAGGAAGGCTTACAGTTTTGAGAGGAAACAATTTGTTGTGCTTCTTTAGCTTTTTTAGTAGCCTCCACCCAAGTCATAGGTTGAGCCATGAGGACATGGGCCCAAATATCCTCCTTGAGGCCACTGATAAAATACTCTCAAAAGAAAGCATCAGTCATGCCTTCTGTTCGGAAATCCAGTCGCTCAAATGCAGCTATGAAGTCTTCTACTGTGCCTAATTGCTTCAATTTTTTCAATCAGCCCAAATGGTTGGTGTCAGTGTCAAATCATTCATAAAGCTCTGCCACAAAGTGGGTCCAAGCAATATACCCTTGACGAGAAGTTTTTCTCCATTGCCACAATTGCCAGCGTTCTTGATCTAGATGGAGAACACCATACCGGAGTTTGGCCAAGTCATCTGTAATGTTGTAGAGAGAGAAATAATGTTCCATTTGGGTGACCCAACCAGTGGGGTCCGAGCCATCAAATTTGGTTACATCCACCCGGGGAAGGCGTATGTCCCGTTGAAAGTGATGGGGTTGAAAGGAATGGGAAGAAGTTTCACCTTCAGTCTTTTTATGTGCATCAGGAAAAGATTCATCGGTAGGGATATTTAGTTTGGTGCAGAGTGATGCAAAGACAGATTCAAGCTGGGTGGTCAATTCGTGTTTGACTTCTGCCATTGCGGACTACATGGCTACTTTTATAGAGGCATTCATGGATGCATCACGGGAGGCAATAGTATCACTGAGTTGTTGCACTTCTTGTTGGGTCTCAAGGAAACCAGATTGAAAGGTGTTGAAGCGAGACTTTAGTTCTTGGCTACGGGTATGGGCCATGAGGATGGGTGAACTGAAAAGGGATTGGGCGGGGTTAAAAATTTTTGCAAAAAAATGATATGGAGGAATCTGATAAGGGAGAAGAGAAGCTGTGGGGTTATACTTTGGTTTGAAGAATGTTGTAGTGCTGAAATCCCCAAATTCTGAACCAGAGAGAAATGTGTATTTACTTAGCAACCCAAACAAAGATGCATGGCAATAGATCTCGCCAGTTTAATTTGTTTATGTTCCCCAAGGGTTAGGTATTCAAGGGTTCTATAGACAAGGATTTTCCCTATGCTATATCTCTTTGATATACGTGTGGGGTCCAACAGTAGTACTCGGCCCAATATCTCAGGGAACTAACTAAGGAGGATAGACTGTACCCTTAGCCGTACTACCCGACTACCCAGGTACTAGAGAGTATCTTCCTGAGTGCTATTCTCGGTGACACTATAGCAATCTGGCGGTCGATAGGTTTATCTAAAGAGGGCTTCAGGAAATTTAGGCTGATCTGTACACATGTGTTGTCTGATGCACTACCACTCAAAGGGGTACCAACAGGGGTTACAGGGGTGGCCAATAGATGTGCGCTTAAGAACCACTTGTATTTCCTGCGTGTATGAATCCCTCAACTGCGGGTTTATGCATGTAACGATAAATATCTGTGGCTTAAATATGTCGAAATATGTCTCTACCCTGAAAAAAAAAATACCCACAATTTCTGCCAAGGAAAGTGCTTTAATACCACTTGCAAGATACCAGATATATAAAATATGCAGAACAGAAATAAAATGCTAGAAATGGAAGAATAACAGTAAAATATCCAGCATAACCTTCACAATACACAGAAATGATATAACAATAGCAATAGAAATAGCACTTTGATTCAGAAAGCAATGTTCACAGGCCTCTTCGAGGGGGCAACCTCCAATCGAGCAGCGCTCTGTTACAATAATCTCCAAGCTAGGGTTTTCATACCCTCGACCCTTATATATACTAAATATGTCTATTAAGAGAAGCATCTAGAGGAAGATCCTTCTAGAAGCAGAAGCTTCTATTAGGTCTTCTTAAATCCGCCTTATTCTATTTTATTGAAAGGCCTTATTAATATTGACCTTTATTACATTCAAATATATTGATCTACCTATGTGCGGGTTAGGACCTTAACATAGATTTACCTAGCATTCTCACTTTTAAATAGACAGGTCGGGGTAGGCGAACGGATAGACAGGGTAGATAAACAGATGGTGAGGTCTAGCTTCTGATAGCACATATCAACACATAATCAATTCTCTTCTTGTCTTAGTTAATCACAGGTTGAAACAAGTGGTCCTGGCGCAGCGTCTGACGGGTTAAATAAGCGAGGCACCATAACCGATTCTTCCAATGGGAAGGAATGCTTCCATCAATGCAAATATGTCCATTATGGCATAGTCTCAATGTCCCAAAAGTGGTTCAACCTCCCATAAATGTGTTTTCTATCCATTATGGAGCATCATTCTAATGGTCGGGGTGCCTCCAACGGTCATATAGCTTTGTCGGGGTGAATTTGTTGGATTACTGAGAGGGGGGTGGATAAGTAATAGCGAAATTATAATCTTTTTTCTTCAAATAATCCAAGTCTTATATCAATGTAGAATTATTATCCAATAATGAGCAATAAGAAATGAACAATCAAACACATACAAAGTACACCTGTGTTTTACATGGAAACCTAAATTAGGAGAAAACCAAATAATTCTTTTTCTTAGATGTCTTGAAGAATTACATTCATTGGAAGCATCAACTTCCCTTGTTTTCCAGCTGCAACTAGAAGGAGGCTCCAACCCCCTAGTTTCTCAGGCTACAACCTGATGGAATCTCCAACTCCCCAATTCTCTCGCTACAACAAGGAGTTTACAAACCCCTATGTTCTTTGGCTACAATTGGAAGGTGGCTACAACCACCTATCCTTGCCTCGTGCAACCACCCTGAAGTAGAAGTAGAATGATGGAACCACTGTCACACTATCACTGTGAGATATACCATTGTAAACCTGTACCAATAAACCTGAACCATGCATCAACCATGCATCAACCTGTACCTCAACTTGTAATAAACATGTACCATAAACAAGTGCATCAACCATGCACCAACCTATACCATAAACAAGTGCATCAACCATGCACCAACCTATACCAAACAATCTGTAATCAGCTTGTACCATAAAAAAGTGCAACCAACCATGTACTGAGTATGTATCAATCATGTTCCAACTACTCATCAATTATGACTCATCAATATTTACCAACGTCATCAATTATACACCTCATGTATGTGCCAACTCATCAACTACTTGTCTCAGCGATGTACCCAACTTGTACCTCAACCAAAATCCCTCATCAATTTCATCATCAAAATATGATTTATAACTCTATAATAGACCTAGTGTGCATTCTCACATACTTGAAAGCCTTCCTTAACTTTAAATAGCAAGAGACTAGCATTTACATCAAACTTTTCTTTAGTCTCACATGACTAGTTTTGGATTAGTCAACAACCCTAACTTGGAATAATCATAAATTTTTACCTGTAACGAATAAATATATGAAACTAATATATAATTTTATTTAGTGTGTTTTATGAAATTTCTCTAGGTGTCACAAATTGGAACCTCTCGGAACATTAGTTATAGAAAAAATGGCATACCTTGTTGAATTATGGCTTATTCTAGAGAGCGACCTTGTAGAAAATGCCCCACACGATTTTTTTTTTGAATATATATGAAAATGTTACAAAAAATACTACATTATGTAATATAACCAAAACATTTGGTATTACTGAATTTGGATCTATTATGAATAAGTTATGACGTTGTTACCCAAAACACCTGTTTTTGACTAGTTTCAGGACTAGCCACAAACTCTATTTTCCACAGAGTGTAAATCCAAAAATACAATGACTCACAAGATGAATTTTTTACCACATATACTTGGATATGTTTCCTCAATGTAATAGAAATTTCACGGTCTGAATCATTCTAGAAAAAAAATTATTGTGAAAATGGCGAGATGGCCTGTAAATAACATACCTTAGAAAGTATCATCAAATGAATTTATCCTTCCTTGAATTCCAGACTTCTTTTCTTCACCTTCCTTCATAAATTTGGCTTAGATATCCTTTGGTTACCTCGGAAACCTATAGGTATTCAATATGCTTAAGTGTATCTAAAATGAGAGAGCTTTGCCTCTTATTTATACTCTCCAAGTAGCTTCTTTAAAAACATCTTCTAGGTCACTTTGCCCACTTTCCTTATTTTAGGGTTAACCCAATTCTAATTTCTCCATTAAATTTATTATTTAAATATTTTATTTTGTATCCACTTTGAATTATAGTAAACTCGTCAATTCACTTTATTATTTACCTTTTAAAATCTCTTAAACCACTTTGACTACTTTGACCTTTTGGGGCTTCTAGATGACATAAGAGGGTCCTCCAACTTCGTAGGGACATAACTCTCAAACCGTGAGAAGTTATGTGATGTTCCACATACCACCATAAATGGAATGACATGTACCATCCATATATAATATTATTACCTGCAAATATATCAAAACGCATACCATTATCCATCAAACAAACTTGGGTCCATTACACAAACTCGGGTTCTCCAACTTCTCATGGCCATAACTCTCTAACCCTGAGGAGTTATGTGACATTCCACATACCATTAGAAATGGAATGAAAAGAACTATCCATATAGGATAGTTTCAATGAAAAATCCATTGACCTTCATCTCATTATTCCACAAATAATCATGGGTTCTCTAACCATACTTCTAGGATAACTCAATCCGCAAAGCATCTTCCCATGAGGGATTTCACCATAATGGGACCACTTTGGATTTCATCCATTTCTACTTATTATCAACCATGAAAAGAAAATAATGACTCATATTTATATCAAACAATATTGGGTCCATTACCCAACCTTTTTGCTATGGGGCTTTCTTCAAGGGTTGACATCAATGACAACCGACCTTAATCAACAATCTCCCCCTTTGGCATTGATGGAAACACTCTTATGCAATACTGAAATCATATCACTCATGCTCCCCCTAGAACCATGCCTCTATGCTATACATGTGATAAATTCCCCCCCAGAACCATGCCTCTGTCCTCTACATCTGATAAATCTCTCCCCCTTTGTCATCAATGGAAAATGTATCTTTCCATCCGGGGTTTCTCCCCCTGACTGAACGGTCTTTGTATGGTGCTTCCTCATGTACATCTAAGACATATAAGATAAGCATTCAAAATCATTCATTTTGGAGTAGAAATAACTTCGAGTCTCTGGCGAAGATACTCAAAGGCTTCCCATGGAAGTGGTTTTGTAAAGATGCCTGCCACTTGTTCTTTTGTGCCCACATACTCAACTCCGATGTTCTTTTCTGCAACATGTTCCCATAAAAAGTTATTCTTGATTGGAATGTGATTCATCTTGAAGTGCATCACTGTATTATTTGAGATACTAATGGTGCTTGTATTATCACAATAGATTGGAATGGGCTCATCATACTCAACCTGTATATCTATCAAAGTTTGTTTCATCCAAAGAACCTTTGTACAACATGATGTTGTTGCAATGTACTCTTCCTTGACTATAGATAAGGATATTGATGATTATTTCTTTCTTAGCCATGATACTAAACACTCACCCAAGTAGAATTTTGCTCCAATGGTGCTTCATTGGTCATCAATACAACCTTCCCAATCTGCATCTGTGTAGGCAATAAGTGATAGATCCTTTCCTTTTGGATACCACAATTCAAACTCTTATGTTCCTTTGAGATATCTGAAAATCCTCTTCACTGCTAATACATGTGATTCCTTTGGTGTTGCTTGAAATTGTGCCACTTGTCCAATTGCCTGCGTTACATATGGTTTAGAATTTTTCACATATAGTAGGCTTGAAATCATTGACCTGTAATGCCTCTGATTTGTAGACTTAGAATCATCATCTTTTCTCAACTTGCATCTGGTTTTCATGGGAGTGATAACTGGTTTGCAATATTCCATACCAAACCTTTTTAGCATTTCTCTGATATACTTAGTTTGAGAAATAAAAATTCCTTGGTTTCTTTGGCGTATCTGAAGTCCCAGAAAGAAGGATATTTCTCCAAGTAATGACATTTCAAATTCATTTTTCATATCTTTTGCAAATTTCTAGCTTAACCTGTCATCATAACTACCAAAAATAATATCATCAACATAAACTTCAATTAATAAAATATTACCTTGACTTACCTTGATGTAGAGTTTTTTGTCTGCACTTCCTTTTTTGAACCCTTCCTGTTGCAGATACTTATTCAGTCTAGAGTACCATGCTCTAGGAGCCTGTTTTAGACCATACAAGGCCTTCTTTAATTTACACACATAATCTTCATTTTCTGACAAATGAAATCCTTCTAGTTGTTCAATGTATACTTCTTATTCAAGTTCCCCATTTAGAAAAGATGATTTTATTTCCATTTGATACATTTTAATATTTTTGGAGCATGCATAAGCTAAAAGAAAACAGATTGCTTCCATTCTGGCTATTGGGAAAAATGTCTCTTCAAAGTCGATTCCTTCAACCTGTGCATATCCTTTACATACCAATCTATCTTTTTTCCTTGTAACATGTCCATTTTCATCCAATTTATCCTGAAAACCCACTTTGTGCCGATCACATTCTTATTCTTTGGTCTTGGAACCAGTTCCCAAGTGTCATTTTTCTCTATTTGATCCAATTCTTCATCCATGGCCTTATTCCAAGATTCATCCTTGATGGCTTCTTCAAAACAATTTGGTTCAATTGTATATAAGAGTGCTAGGTGTGTTTGTTCTGGTGAATGGATTCTTCTTCTAGTCTCAACTCCTGCATCTTTATTTCCGATAATCTAATCTGAAGGATGATTCTTCCATACTCATTTACTGGGTGTCTTTGGAGACGCTTTCTGAACTTTCTCTTCTTATTTTGTTGGATTCTCTTCATTTTCCTCTTCTACTTCTTTTTCATCTTATTCTTCTTCTTCTAAGGGTTGTTTCATTGATTCATTTTCTTCCTTTGATTCTAGTCTGCATGTTTCATCAATTGTTACATTGATGCTTTCCACAACTTTGTTCAATCTTAGATTGTAACACTTGTATGCTTTCCTTGTACTTGAGTAGCCAACAAGTACTCCTTTTTCCACACAAGAGTCAAACTTTCCCATTCTTCCATCTTCTCTTTTGATATATCATTTTCTTCCAAAAACTTTGAAGTTCTTTACATTTGATGGTCTTCCTTTCCATTGTTCGTAAGGTGTTTTGTCAGTGTTGTTTCTGAGCATTACTTTGTTTTGAATGTGAATTGTTGTATGCACTGCCTGTGTCCAAAAAATATCTATCAATTTTGAATCCATTAACATTGTTCGATCCATTTCCTGTACTGTCATGTTATTTCTTTCAACAACTCCATTCTGCTGAGGTGTCCTAGCAACAGAGAGTTGCCTTTTAATTCCATGATTGCTGCAGTAGTCCATAAATTTCTTTGAGGTGAAATCTCCTCCATTATCAGATCTCAAACATTTGATTTTTGAATCCATTTCATTTTCAACCATTTCCTTGTAGATATTGAAGTTTTCAAAATCTTTTGACTTATTCTTGAGAAAGAAAACTGAAATCATTCTTGTATAATCATCAACTAATAACATGAAATATTTCTCACCTTTTAAGCCCTTTGTCTTAGTTGTCCCAACTTGATCAGTATGCACAATTTCCAGTGGTATTATCGTTGAACATTCCTTTGATTTAAACCTAGTCTTTGTATGTGTCCCATTCTTATGTGCCATTGCCAAATTTCATCTTCCTTTCCTAGACAACACTTTTCATTTCTAATTTCATTTAACACATATATGTTGCCTGAAGTTCTTGCAGTTGTAGTGACCAATTTCCCTGTACCTTATTTTTTTATCTCACACTTTTGTGAATCAAAAGTAACTTTATGACCTTGGTCACACATTTGACTCACACTTAGAAGATTATGTTTCATATCTTCTACTAGTAGAACATTTTCTCCCTTTTCATTCTTGTTCCCAATTCAGACTATGCCTTTTCCAATGATTTTGGCTGAATCATCATTTCTGAAGGAGACTAATCCATCTCTTTCCTTTCGTAATGTAATAAAATTGTCTCTATCACCTGTCATGTGTTTTGAACATCCATTGTAAACATACCAACCGGGTTTCTTCTTCTTAGTTGTTAGAGAAATTGTGCATTCTTTATTGCTATACTAATATTTCTTTCTTATCCATGTTGTTTTCTGAGGTTCCTGTCAGTGATTGTTGTTATTCTATTGAGGCTATTTAGGAAGGACTATCATTCTACAATCTTTGGCCATGTGTCCAAAATTGTTACATTTGTAACATTCCACTTTAGTGCTCAAAGATTCAAACCTATTGTAACTTCTTCTCTGTGTTTCACTAGGTCTTCTTGAATAACCCCTTTGTGTATGACTCTCAAAGTTGTTATTGTTCCTATTGTTATCTTTGCAATTCACATCTTTATGTCCAAAATGATTACATGCATAACATAAACCAACAAATATGGTTTGATACCTGAGAGTTGAAGATCTTTTGAAATGAGGTGCTCTTATGAATCATTCTTCTTGAAGCCTATATGTCTATTGTTGATTCTAAAATATGAATCTTCTTGGTGGAGGAGTGTCCCTGTAATATTCCTTGTATATCTTCCTATCCCCTTTGATTGTTTCTACATAACTTTTTGGATATGTTTCTTGCTCTATTGTTTTGGAGCTTAATCCATTTTCTGTCTGATTGTATCCAAGTCTGGACTTGTCAAGATGAGTTTTTTGACTACTGATAATGTCATCCAGAACTTTTGAGCTATTCTGCATATTTTTATTTTAAATATCTTTTCTTAGTGCGACAAACTTTGCTTCCAAGTTTCCAATGATCATGTCCTTTTCTTCTATCTTTTCTTTGAGTGCTTCATCAATTCTTTTAACTTATTCTATTTGAACCTTCAATTTTGTGACCATTTGTTCTAGTTCTCGAGTATCCTTTTTCTTGTCTAGTTCTACTTGTAGTTCCTTATTTTTCTTCTTTTCTCTTCTGATAAATTCTATGGCACACATTAATTCTTCTCAATAGTCAACTTCTGCTTATTCAATTTCTTCTTCAAATTCTTCATATTCTTCTTCAGAGTCTTTTTTTTTCAGATTCTTTTATTGCCATGAATAGAAGTCTTCATGTCTCACTGTCACTGACTTCAGCTTCATCTGATGATGAGATGTCTTCTTTGGTGCATAAGATTTTCTTGAAAACTTTATTTGTAGTTATTTTTCCTTTATATGCGTGTTTTCCTTTTGAGTAACCTTCATCATTTCTCTTTTTCTTATGAGGACATTTGCTAGTAAAATGACCAATACCATCACAATTAAAAAAAATTAAAAGAAGCTTACCTCTATACTTACCGTCAGTTCTCTTGTTCAGTCTTTTGACGAAGTTGGCCACTTCTTCATCATGTTAAGAGATGTCATTGTTGCTACTATATTCTTCTCATTCCTTTTTGTTTTGCTTTGATCTTTTGGATTCTTTGAAGGTTTCTTCTTTTACATATGGATTTTCCTGTTCAGTTCTTAGTTCATATGCTGTGAAGAATCCATGCAGTTCGTCCATGCTTATTGATTTTACATCCAATATTTCTTCTCGTGCTGATATCTTAGGGTTAAATATCATAGGAAGAGATCTTAGTACCTTTTGAACAATTACAGATTCTTCGATTTATTCTCCCAATCCTATGATTGCATTCATTGCTTCATCGACTCATAAGAAGTAGGCTACAATATTCTCATCTTCCTTCATTTTTAGTTTTTTGAACTAACCTCTTTAAGTTTGAAGCTTTGTTGCTTTGACTTTTGTATTTCCTTCATAAATATTTTGAAGCTTATCCCAAATCTGTTTAGTGGATTTACAATGTGCAACTTTGGTGAATACCGTATCACTGAGACCATTCAAAAGTGAATTTTTGGATTTGGAATTATTCTCACCGAGTTTCACTACTTTGTCATTTGTCGGTGAAACTGCTAGTGTTGTGTATCCATATACAATTGATTTCCAACCTTGAAATCCTTGTGCCTGTATATATGTCTTCATCCTTATGCTCCAAAAAACATACTTTTGTCCATCAAACTATGGTATTCCATTTTTATAAAAGTTGGTACTCTCCATGATCTACCTTTTAGTGGTTAAACTGATTTCTGAAGGAACCTGCTCTGATTCCAATTGTTGGATTACTGAGAGGGGGGTTGAATTAGTAATAGTGTAATTATAATCTTTTTTCTTCAAATAATCCAAGTCTTATATCAATGTAGAATTATTATCCAATAATGACAAATAAGAAATGAACAATCACACACATACACAGTATGCTAGTGTTTTACATGGAAACCCAAATCAGGAGAAAACCACAGAATGATTTTTCTTATATGTCTTGAAGAATTACATTCATTGGAAACACCAACTTCCTTTGTTTTCCAGCTGCAACTACAAGGAGTATCCAACACCCTAGTTTCTCAGGATACAACCTAAGGGAAGCTCCAACTTCCCAATTCCATGGCTATAACCAGAAGGAGGCTACAACTCCTTATGTTCTTCGGCTACAACCGGAAGGTGGCTACAACCACCTATTCTTGCCCTGTCCAACCACCATGAAGTAGAAGTAAAATGATGGAACCACTGTCACACTATCACTATGAGATATACCATTGTAAACCTATACCAATAAACCTGAACCATGATTCAACCATGCATCAACCTATACCTCAACCTATAATCAACATGTACCATAAACAAGTGCATCAACCATGCACCAACCTATACCATAAACAAGTGCATCAACCATGCACCAACCTGTACCAAAAAATATGTAATCAAACTGTACCATAAACAAGTGAAACAAACCATGTAACAAGTATGTACCAATCATGTGTCAACTACTCATCAACTATGACTCATCAATATGTACCAACATCATCAATTATACACCTCATGTATGTCCCAGCTCATCAACTACTTGTCTCAACCATGTACCCAACTTGTACCTCAACCAAAATCCCTCATCAATTTCATAATCCAAATATGATTTATAACTCTGTAATAGACCTGGTGTATATTATCACATACATCTAAACCTTCCTTAACTTTAAGCAACAAGAGACTAGCATTTACCTAAAACTTTTCTTTAGTCTCACATGACTAGTTTTGGATTAGTCAACAACCTTAAATTGAAATAATCATAAATTTGTACCTGTAATGAAAAAAAATATGAAACTGATACACAACGTTCTTTAGTTCATTTAATGCAATTCCTCCAGGTGTCACTACTTGGAATCTCTCATAAAAGTAGTTATAGCAAAAATGACATACCTTGTTGAATTCTGGCTTATTCTAGAGAGTGACCTTGTAGAGCATGCCTTGCATGGAACATTTTTTGAATCGATCTGAAATGTTAAAAAGAATACTAAAGACTATAATATAACCAACACATTTAGTCTTACTAAATTTGGATCTGTTATGAAGAAGTTATGACGTTTTTACGTGAAACGTCTGTTTTTGAATAGTTTCAGAACTAGCCACAAACCCTATTTTCCACAAAGTGTAACTCCAAAAATACAACAACCCACAAGCTGAGTTTTTTAACACAGATACTTGGATACGTTTCCTCAATGGAATAAAAATTTCATGGTCTGAATCATTCTAGAAAAAACATTATTACGAAAATGGCGAGATGACCTGTAAATACCATACCTTAGAAAGCATCATCAAAAGAATTTATCCTTCCTTGAATTCCGACCTTCTTTTCTTCACCTTCCCTCAGAAATTCATCTTAGATATCCTTTGGTTACCTCAGACACATATAGGTATTCAATATTCTCAAGTGTATCTAAAATGAGAGAGCCTTTCCTCTTATTTATACTCTTGAAGTAGCTTCCTTAAAAACATCTTCTAGGTCACTTTGCCCACTTTCCTTATTTTAAGGTTAACCACTTCTAATTTATCCATTAAATTTATTATTTAAATAATTTATTTTGTATTCACCTTGAATTATAGTACACTCATCAATTCACTTTATTATTTACCTTCTAAAATCTCTTAAACCACTTTGACTACTTTGACCTTTGGGGCTTCTAGATGACATAATAGGGTCCTCCAACTTCGTAAGGCCATAACTCTCAAATCATGAGGAGTTATGTGATGTTCCACATACCACCAGAAATAGAATGAAATGTACCATCCATATATAATATTATTACCTACAAATATATCAAAACTCATACCATTATCCAGCAAACAAACTTAGGTCCATTACCCAAACCTGGGTTTGTTGGATCATGTTGTCATTGATGCCAATGTTTTGATTGATTGATGTCAAAGGATTGATTGACTGATGATTTATGTAATATAATATGTATTTTCCTTGATAAGAATGCATAGATGAAGATGGATCAATGAGTTGTCATTGATATATGATGAAGATGGATCAATGTGGTTCCATTGGTATATGATGCTTTGTTGGAAAAATGTATAGATGACTCATTATTGTCTTATAATGATTGATAAGGTGCACAAATGGATGAACTCCAAAGTGGTCCCCTTATGGTGAAAGACCTCACGTGAAGACGCTTTGCGGATTGAGTTATCCTAGAAGAATGGTTGGAGGACCCATGCTCTCATTATTGTATTATCATGATTGATAAGGTGTACAAACTGATGAACTCCAAAGTGATCCCCTTATGGTGAAAGCCCTCATGGGAAGACACTTTATGGATTGAGTTATCCTAGAAGAAAGGTTGGAGAACCCATGCTTGTATGAGGAATAACGAGATGAATATCAATGAAATTGTTGGTGAAACTATCCTAGATGGATAGTTCTTGTCATGCTATTTCTGGTGGTATGTGGAATGTCATATAACTCCTCCTGGTTTGAGAGTTATGGCCTTACGAAGATGAAGGACCCTCACATGAAGGCTTGAAGCCCCCAAAGTCAAACAAGTCAAAGTGACCTAAAAGAAGAAATGATAAAATAAGGTGACAAAATCAAGAAGGAATAT
>ML777278.1:1791491-1880730 GCA_009831015.1 Picea engelmannii | reverse complement strand
TAAGGAGAGCAAGCTTTGAGGGCCTCAAGAGCCTTCCATTGGAGAAAGAAGGGACCCAAGTCCCCTTTCTTCTTTGTGCCTTTGGATTTCATCAACAGATCATCTTATACATTGGTGATATTGGTCCATTTGTCTCTATTTTTTCATTTTCTCATATGCTCTTAGTTTTTATTTGTTTTAGTTTAATTTTTGTTTATAACTTTGTTGTTTTTCTTTCTAACCTTTTACTTCACAGTTGTCATGCCTAGCAGAGCCCAACTGGGCATGTAAGCACTCTTAATTTGCTCACCTAGTGACGAATTGGGTGCAAACAATAAGATTTACGTGGTTCACCCCATTGTGGAGTTATGTCCACCAACTGCTTCTTCTTATTTATTAGGCTTCAATATCTTACATTCATCTTCTCATGTGCACTAAGCCATAGAGCCAAGCTTCACACTGGACAGGTGATCTATGCACTAAGAACCAGATATGTGTTCCCAAAAATAGGTTGAGGTAAAAATCCTTACATACATAGTTTGTTGCACAAAGAAACCCAAAACTTCTTGCACTTAGACAATTACACCCCTCTTGTCTCTTTCACTTAGCCCCCCCTCACTACATTACATTCTTACATATTTATACTTTTTCATCCCTTAAAAAAAGTCCTAATCATGGGTAAACCCATGGGCCAACATCCCTTAAACCCTAATACAAAAACCCTAATGAACCCCTTGTTGGGTCCACAAAATAAGTGAGATCCCATGATATTAGCTCCGCTTGGGTGCTCCATCTTCGACTAGCCTTTCGAAGTCCAAACGTGATCAAATCCCTACCAATGTTTCCTCAAAAATTGTTCAAGGGCCAATAGGCCCCCAACACTCACCTGTGACTCATCCTGACTCACTCAGATATGGGAAACACTACTTTGAAGGCCTTGAGCTTAGCTCAATATGCCTTGACCTATTGCTTTGCCTGAGCCTCCTGCTAAAAAAACTACTGGATCAATTGTTCTATAACAGGCCCTTCTAGGTGATGTTCCACTATTGTAACCACTTGGTCCAGTTGATAACCTTGTCCTTCGATCTCTTCAAACCCCATGTAGGATTCCTCCTACACCAGTTGTAGCCTTTGTATGACCTCTATTACTCTACCTTGGATGGAAGTAATCTATTGTTGGGCCACACACTGTTCTTGTGATCTCTTCATTCAATCGACCTTAGTGAGTGACTTCATCTTTGCTTGAATTGTCATTGCCTGTTGATGCACCTCCTGTATTTCATGAGGCATTCATAGGTTTGTGCACCTTTGTCACTTAGCTTCTTGCATTATGAGGTGAGGACTCTGATCCTTTCCACTACGCTCTTAGCATATTCCTCCCTCTGATCACATATTTCTTGTGGAGTGCTTGGAACTGCTTGAATCTCCAACTTCCTTACCCTTGCTTGAAGCTGTTGGATGGCCTCAGGGAGCTTCACCACTTGAACCTCGACTGCCTCATGCTCCTCCTATGCCAATCCTGGAATAGAGAGAAGTGATTTTCTCACCACTTCTTTGAATGCAGTCTGCTCTGCAAGAAGCTGGTCCTTTTCCCTCTATATCTTTGCTTTGTCTTCCTTGAGCATCGTCTGTAACTCATATTTCTCATTTTCATACGTAGTTACATAGTATCGTGCAACTCATAGTTTCTCTAAGATCTCTTCTTTTTCTTCCTGTAGGGATTTTGTACCTTGTTCCTTTTCTTATTGGAATCAATGAATTCGATCCTCTGTTGCATCTATAAGTCTTCTAAGTTGGGTTGGTTCATCCCCCAACTCTGCAGTTGCTGATGAGGAAGGCGCATTAGGTATTGCACGACTCAATTGAATGGATCATTGTATTTCCTTCAGTTCCTTCTCAACTCTTACATACATCTCTTCTTTCTTCACACCATATCTCTATAATAGTTCCTTAGACACATCCTCCATTACTCCATGGACCAAGCCGATATCATCCTCTATGATCATAGCCTCTAGTCGGGGCTTACTGGTGCAAGTATTCTTTCTTGCTAAAGGTTTGTAAGGAGAAACATTCCTCTTCTTTGATGTTTTTTCCTCGGTAGGGGGATCCTTTGGCAATGTAGCTTCACCCTCTCCTTTCTTTTCTTCTTCTTTTCCTCCTACTTCTTGATTTACTTCGTCCCCTCCTCCTCTTGCGGGCGATCCAAGTCTACTTTCTTCCTAGGCACTGTCCTCCTCATTAGTATCTATTTTCTGAACCTCCTCCTTTTTCTTTTTCTTCTTTGCACTTGTTTGTCCTACATGCTCGAACTGGGTGACCAAGGGGCTTTCGATGATGTCAGGGTCAGAGAGGTCTGCATCATCAATAAGTGTCTGAAATTCTTCTGTCCATTCCTTTGTGATTTGTTCCATGTCTTCATCGATCAACTTATAGTAAGACTATATCTCTTTCTTTCTCTAATCCCTACACGCAGTGATATAAATAAAGTGTGGATCTATGTGGAACTCAGCTAATGGTATGTACTGGTGCAATGTGTGTAGTTTTATGCGAGGGAACCATTCTATGGAAGCCTTCAGTTGTTGATAGTAGGCATGGACCACTGCATTCGAGTTCCATTGCTTCAACATGTCATTTGTATACCATAATGTAGAAAATATAGATGCCAGTGGCTCTGACAATTCAATTTCTATAAAAGCTTCTCCCTTTGGCATTTTCTGAGCAACAAATGCAATTAGCATGAGTAGCTAGCTGAAATGGAACTCATATCCCTGATCCTATGCTTTGCAATAGTCTTTCTTGAGCTCATTGACGAGGTAGCTCACCCAATTCATCTCCATCCCCTCCATGCATTTCCCTGCAAGGTCCACCATGAACCCGGTGACCTGCGTGGGGCGGTTCATTTTGATGAGCTTGCTAGCTATGAGTTGGAAAGATAGGCACACTACGCCATCCTAGATGGAAGCTACCTTGTAGCCTCACTTTCTCTTCTCAACTTCACCATATTCCTCCTTGATGCATTATGGCAGGGAGTGATCTGAGGTCTTCCCCAGGTAGAATTGTTGAGGGTCTGGTCCCTGCATTCTTAGTCCTTTGTTCAAGTGGATCAGTGTCAGATCCACAGTAATGTGCCTATTGAGCCACATGTATCCTCCATGATATCTAGACAAGAGGAGTTTAACACAAGCGTTAACCTCCTGATGTCATCCAAAATGAGGGATATTCATCATGTTGAGCATCGTGGACTGTGTGAGCTTCTTTATCCAAGGCTAGGAGATGATGCAAGGTTTGTTCCCAATCATCTTCATCAAATATCTATGGGGTGCGAGCATCGCACAGTTATTTCTATCTCCAAGTTTAAATTCATTTTTCTTCAATGGTGGGATTTGTCCTAACTGGGTTCCAATTACACGTATTCCCTTCGAAATATACATGGTGATCAATGTATACTCGAAGTTGCATGGAATGTTGTCATGATTAACCACACTAGCCAAAGGTGGGATATACTCTGGTAAGACTGACAGGATCCGCTTCGCATTAGTGATATCATCATGGTGCTTACTTCACTTTTCAATAGCGGGGTTAGTACAGCCCGACCGTCATCCAGTCGAGGGGGAAGCCTATATTCCCCTAGTCGATGATGATTGTATTCCTTCAGACATAGATTTATCAACCATAATCTTCTTCAGAACCTCTTCGATAGATTTCTCTAGCTCAATGCGCTCGACCAACATTCTCACTCTTAAAAATTAAGTCAGAGTAGGTGAACAGATAACGAGGTAAGAAAAAGATGGCGAGGTATGATAACATAGTTAGACACACACAATCACTTCATTTCTTGTCTCAGATAATCACGAATAGAAAAACGTGGTCCCATCATAGCGTCAGATGGATTAAATAAGTGAGCATCATAACAGATTCTTCCAATAGGCATGACTGCTTCCATCAATGTGAATTTTTTCATTATGGCATGGTCTCAACATTCCAAACATGGTCTATTCACTCATAAATGTGCTTCCTAGCTATTTATAGCATCGTTCTAATGGTCGGGGTACCTCCAATGGTCATATAGATTCGTTGAGGCAGAGTCCCATTCTACATGGTTCTGATTTTTCGGCGAGGTTCAGAGCCTGCAAGCCTTCCTCCTGCGAATTCTTCTCTGTAACTTTCTATATATTTTTTGACTTGGATTTCTTCTTACTGAGATTCTTGCCTTCTTTCCTATAATCTGAGTCTCTCTAACTGTTTCTAGATTCCTCTTTCCATTCTTATTCTTATCTTCTCCTAGCATAGGAGCTTCACACTGTTGGTGTGCTCTCTAAGGGTTCAAAGGTAATACCTCTTTTCTTATTAACTCCAGGGTGGGTATTCTTCACTCTTTCATGTATAGATCATTCAAATCTTCTTGCGTTATTTCAACCTCAACAACTAATTCTCTTGTGTTTTGTTGCATGGACTCAACTTCTCATTCTTCCATCAGCCGATCTATTCTTCTAGCTATGAAATCCCTTAGTTATTAATTTTTCTTCTATGTAGCTTCTCGATCCAAGTTGTTCCTAACAAAAGTGGAAAAGGGGAATTGTTCTCAACAATCCTAATAACTTCAAATTCTTCTTGAGTCGATGTTCCATGGATGATAATAGGTATATTAGTAATTCTTCCACATAGGGTTATCATATTTCCTTTAAACAAGCCTATTCTTCCCAATGAAGGTACCATAGTGGGATTTCCCAAAATTTCCCAAGTGCTTTCTGTCATAATATTGACTTTTGTTTCCTCATCCAAGACATAGTCTATGTCGAAGTATCCTATTCTTGTATCTATGTGCTATTTTTCTTTCAAGATCTCTGGTAAATTGACATCTTTGTGATCATTCATTGCTTCTTTTAACTGTACTAACATAGTCTGATCTTTCTATGATTCTTTCTCTTGATGATTCTTTAACATGCTCTTAGTCTCTTGATAGTTTTCTCATCTCATATTCATATTTTCAACTTTAGCAATCATTCTTGGACGATCCTCAACCTCATGACCAACATTTTTACAACAGAGACAAATAGGACCTATACCAGGGCATTCCTTAGCAAGATGTCTTGGTCTTCTGCAGTTATAACATAATGTCAATCCTCTCTTTCTCTTGTATGTTCCCCAACCTCTCCTGTACTACACACTAGGATCACAGTGTTGGACCTGCAATCTGTAAAAATTCTTTCTAGGTTCTTCCATCCACTTATTATTCCAAAAATTCTTTCTATGCATAGGAATAACATATTTTTCTCTACTTCTATCAAATTTATTCATATCAACTCTTTCTTCTAACTATACCCTAGCTTTCAAACTAGGACAAAATCTATCAAGCATACCTAGATTCATGCTTTCGAAAAAAAAAATCACTTATCTTATTCTATCAAAGAACAAATCTTTACCTCTTTCAAGATCTTACCTCTTTTCTTCAGATCAGGTTTCTTTCTTAGCATAAAGCTTCACAAGTCAAGTAGAGTATTGTGCACTATAGCAACAGATCTACACACAAATATTCTCTTTTATCTACTTCAGTTCCCAACAATCACAGTTTTAGGTCCCAACAATAGAACCATTTGTTGGCATAGAGGCAAACCCAGGGTTAAACACTTCAACAACACACCAACAAAACCCTAACTACCATACCTTTCAGAAACACCTGCGAAGCAGGCGAAGTCTCACCTGAGGTAGAGCCAGGGGGGTTACAGGACTCAAGTGTCTGTAACCAAGATGGGAAATAGATCTGTGATTACAACACTTCGCAGGGTATTTAGGAACAACATACATCAATCTATTAGTCTTATTCATCACAGATCAAACCCTAAGTACAGATCGACGTAGTAACAATGAAAAAATACACATCACACTTTAGCATCATAAGTAAAATCTAACACATTCAACATACACAAAGCATTAAACATTCATAGATCTATCTATCATTCATAACATTCAATGCACTAAGAAGATTCACAACATAAACATTATAGCACAGAGAAAACCATCAAACATAAGATTAACATGGTTCACCCCAGTGTGGGGTTACATCCACCAATTGCTTCTTCTTCTTTATTAGGATTCAATATCTTGCATTCATATTCTCCTGTGGACTAAGCCACAGAGCCAAGCTTCGCACTGGACAGGTGATCTACGCACTAAGCACCAGATCCACCTTCCCAAAAACAGGTCGAGGCACAGAGCCTTATATACACAGTATGTTTCACTAAGCAACCCAAAACTTCTTGCACTTAGCCCCCCCTCACTACATTACATTATTACATATTTATAATTTTTCATCCTTTACAAAAATGCCTAATCATGGGTAAACCCATGGGTCGACATCCCTTAAACCCTAATACAAAAACACTAATGAACCCCTTGTTGGGTCCAAAAAATAAGTGATATCTCATGATCTCATCTCTGCCTGGGCACTCCATCTTTGACTAGCCTGTCGAAGTCCAAAAGTGGTTAAATCCCAACCAATGTTTCCTCAAAACTTGGTCGAGGGCCAACACTCTCCCATTGAAGCTCGGATTAACCTGTGAACCTTCCCTCTCTGAATGCATGACTTCAATTATGATCTTTTCAAACCTCAACCTTTCACCACCTCTGACACACAAATTCGGGAAACTGACACCCTTAATGAGCATTAATGGAAGGGTTTGAGGTTATATTTAGAAATGGTTCTCGTACACAGACAAGTTATGGTGCATTTACAGTTGTTTAACGTGTGTTAAGAGCTATAAACCCTCTATTCAGACATACATCCCTCTAAAAAAATTTGAAACATCCATTATGTCTTGATTTTTAACTGAGTGTTACTGCACAGCTACTTTTTCCACTTAATCAAAGGTAGCCTATTTCCCTTTTAAATGTTTTGTTTTTACAGTTAAAAAATTATTTTTATTGCACTGATTCTCATTTCAACGTGATAATGCAGGGCTAATTGATAATCAATCATGATGAGCCAGAACCCCAAAATACCAAAGGGCTCAGTTTACTTCTAATCAGTTGTCATACTTTAATCATTGTCTTGACCAATTGGAGTTTTGGTGACGAATACTAATCACCACACTGGTGAATACCAATTGCCTAGTTATGAATAAATCTACAAGATCTTCAATTCTACATATTTTCTTGCAAATGACGAGAATTTGGGAGTTTACTAGAAAATCCTAAAAAGAGGCATCCATATAGTAGCTTCCTGACCATTTGTTGGCACAGGGGCAGACCCAGGTTTCAACGCTTCGAAAACACACCAACAAAACCCTAACTACCGACCCTTTTGGAAACACCTGGGAAGCAGGCAGAGTGTCACCTGAGGTAGAGGCAGGGGGGTTACAGGACTCATGTGTCTATAATCAAGATGGGACACAGATCTGTGATTACAACACTTCGTAGAGTAATTAGGAACAAGATTCATTAATATACTATCCTTATTCACACCGCAAATCAAACCCTAAGTACAGTTCGATGCAGTAATACTAAAGATTAAGCACTCTAACCATATAGCACCTAGCACTGAATCACATCTAGATTTCACCAATAAAGCACTAAGAATCCATAGATCTATCTAGCATTCATAACATTCAATGCACTAAATAGATTCAAAGCATAAACATCATAGCACAAAACAACTCATCAACAGAAGATTTACGTGGTTAACCCTAGTGTGGGGCTACATCCACCAACTTCTTCTTCTTCTATTATTATTATTCAATCTCTTACATTCATCTAATCCTATGCACTAAGACATAAATCCAAGCTTCGCAATGGACAAGTGATCTATGAACTAAGCACCAGATCCACCTGTTGAGGAAAATATATGAAATAATCTTACTCAAGTATTTCCAGACTCTTCTTGGCTAGAGAAAAGTAGACGAGAATATCACCCTATGTTTATAGCCAATAAAAATAACATCCCAACTCACAAGTATTAATTACGAGTGATTAGGATAGTCTTTTATCAACAAAAAGCTTGCTGGAAATTTAATTTTTATGTAATTTTCTGAACATATCAGTTGCTGAAATAAATGTAAATATAGAAGTAAAGTCACCAAGATGATAATCAATACAGATGAGACATAAAGAAATACTTTATTTTATTCAAATTCACCAAAGAGTCATTTTATTTACAAAATCTGATACAACAATTTTGGACCAAATTCAAACCTAGAAATCCCCGATAGAACATACAAAAGGACACCTGACAGAAAAAAAAAAACTAAACTCTAAAATTTGGATCAACTTGCCACAGACTGTTGCCCACTCGACTCTGCACAATATCCTTTGTCATTCATGAAAATTAATTCATAAAGAGACAAGTCTACATAGACTATCAAATATAGATCAACACCTTTAAAAAACAAGTGTCTGAATGATGTGATTCAACCCTGAATATTGTTGTCTACAATAAGACCCTGCTATCATAAAAGAGAATTGGTCTTGTGATGAATAATGAATGAATGAAAACTGAACTATATCAACATAAAATCAAAGAGAAAACTTTAGTATTCTTTTGCTTCTATCCTCCTTTTGTTCCTCCCTTTCCTTTCATTTTAAACAAATTAGAATTGGTTGAAGTAGTTGAACCAACTCATTAGTTAAGTTAATTAAAAGACTCAACTAACTTTAGTTAGGGGGAAGAGTAATAATTATAAGCTACTAAATTTAAGTAGCTTATAACCATTAGTTAAGTAAAACACACCTCCTTGGATGGGAGACACAAGGAGGTGTGTTTTACTTAACAATCATAACATAACCATTAGTTAGTTAAAACACACCTCCTTGTGTCTCCCATCAACATATTCACTTTTGGCAAATTTAGCTCATGAAATTTGAAATTATTTTAAAAAATATTACTCATATATACAAAATAAAACATGTTGTCCAAAATTTCCTGAAGTCAACTGAAATTAACAATGACAAAATAAATCTTAAAAAACATATTTCCCGTTCTGCGATGCAACCCTCCCTTGATTGTTGCTGTCACCTCTTGATTTTCCTGAATTTTCCTTTGGTTGTGCAGAGCCTTTAGGCCTAATATCATTGATCACGTGGGAACAATCGTCCCTCAAATGCATCCAAGAATACATGGATTTGTCAAATCCATTGGAGGTTGAGGAAGGGGCAACAATGTCTTTTCTTTTATCAAGTGAATGGTGGGCCCCAGTTTTCAATATCTTTCTAGCATGGGAGGATTGCACTGGTGAGTGGTCAGGGGCAGCTTGGACAATGGGTTTAATAGGTGGAGGAGCAGGGAAGGAAAATTTGGGCTAGCCATGATGTTTAGAGACTTTCGGGTGGATAATCTCCTTCCATCCATCATTTTTAAAGACCTCAGGTTGCAATGAGACATAAGGAGGTACGGGGATACCAGGGGCTTGCGGGGCTTGGAAAGGAGGCATTTTAGGGCTAGGTTGGACTATTCCCTGCCCAATCCAATTGAAAAATGTGTCATGAAACAATTGGCCAAGCTCTTGTGAATCAACATCAAAATGTATGGAGAACTTGGGGCTTCTTGGGCCTTGGTTCCAATTACCTCTACCTCTGTTTCCTCATCCATGGATACCTCGACTGAAAAAAATCATCCTGCATGTGTGATTTATTAACAAATAGTCTTTTCAATAACCATACATGACAACTCTTAAAAATATGAAAAATATTTGGCTCAACAATGTATCAGACTCATGAAATCCAATCCATACAAATTGTTTTACTGTTAATCAATGAGCAGGGGGTGAAAAGGGTTCTGAGATATGCGAGGGGTTTGTATTGAGAGAAACATGATGCAATGAGGGGGAAAATAACATGGTTAATTCTCAATGACAACAACAATCAACTACAAAGCAACCAATAAAACATCAGTGTAATCCACAGAAGACACTGCCACTTTCAACTATTTTCACACCAAATTTCTCTTGACTGTAATCAATCTCAGAATAGGGAGTGAAAAAATGAATATGGGAAGGTGATAGGATTTGTAATTAGTGGAAAATGAAATAATGGAAAGGAAGAAGAATGATTATTGTTCATGAAATATTAAGTGATCCATAATACATTCTGCGAAAAATGATGCACCAACCAACAATCATTGCGACCAAATAACAATTACTATGTATTTAACTAGTTCATTGTTCATAATCAAATATCCAATACAGTGTCATCACAAGAAGGTATGCATTTCACACAATTTGTAAAGAGGTTTTTGTTCCTTTATTTGTTCCAAATAGTAACCACCCACCCTGTTAACCATCAAAATCAATCACTTCCCATACATTACTTTAATCAACAAATATACTCAAATTCATGTTTCCAAAATTAACAATGAAGTCACAGTATCACTGCCATTGGGTTTGTCATATTAAATGCAATGATATTCGTTAAACATATATAGGCAGTAACCAAATAATCAAGATCAAATTTCCAAAACCCTAATTTACAATTAAACTGACAACAACCATCATTCCAACACAAGCTATGCACTGAATAATTCAATCATGCAAGTGTAACTCCATCATTGTGCAAGCCCAATTTAATGTGACTTTAAAAAGCTGGGCCACCCATCCAACATGACAAGGTATCAATAACAAGCCTGCCTCAACAAATGATTGGTCTGCAACAAAACATGATTAAAACCTTGTGGGTATCCCTCAGTGTGAAACCTAAGCCATCCATGTTCTACACAGTGCGCAGCCAAAAAAACACCACCATGCAACATTTCCATTGAACAAAAACAAACACATAGTCACAGAAATAACTCAACCCATCATGTTGATCCATCGATTTAATACAATACTACTTCGATTTAGTCACACTGTAATCGACTATGATGTGTACACTTGGGTCATACAATCAGAAAATCATGAGCATGTAGTGGATGTCATTCATGCAGTCTTCCTGGTTGCAATAACCAATTGACCCCATAAGAAACTAACAGTTATCATGACAGAAACACCACACACACAATGTGGTGTGTGTGAGCAACATCAAGCATTTGTAACCAATGCCAACTAATCATCCAAACAATCCTTAGCACCAAAATACTAGTGACTATGTATCAACCAACCAACTCACTATTGTCATGAAAATCAATCGACCTTAACAAGTTGTGGTAACCACACATACCCACACATCAATTTGGATCGGGGCAACGACCTTCTCAATTAACAATATTGATTTATTAAACATAAGGGGAGCGATTGTGTAACTTGAGTTATGCAAATGACGATGCAGGGTTTGCCATTGTTATAACAGAGGCAGTAACTAAATGCCAAATCAACATGAATGTGATATGACTGACTGGGTGAGTCTGTAATCAAATTAATTGACAATACGTTCAATCCACAACAACCCATAGTAAACTTGACAGGCCCATCAGTCTTCTCTACACAACTTCATACTAGAGGCTAAACGTTTGTTCTTTAGCGGAAACAGGGAGAATAGATCCAACTCCTTGTAGTGGTGAAAAATCTAAGGCCAATGGTGTACATAGAGAGAGAGCCATGATTCATTCGTGGACAGGTAAAAATCCATGCAGGGGGCCACAACAAAAAAGGCGAGGCTCCCATTTGGCCTGGCAATGTTATTTAACACACGTAGGGTATAAGTAGATGCAGTCTCACCCAAACTAGCGATGAGGGGGTTGCAGGATAGAGATGTCTACAACCAGAGGAATATCAAGTGGATCTTGTATAATAACAATCATAGTATTCATATATCACTTATCAACGAGATCTACTCTACACAACTATAGATCTTGATCTAACATAGTAATGCAAATAACAATATAATAATGACAGAGATTAAAGAATCAATCACCCACACAACACAAAATATACGTGGTTCACCCTCTCTCTAGGGCTACATCCACAAAACTGTGATTATGATATATTAAGATAAATCTTACAGTTTAGATCTACGCTCTTGGCTAGCAGATCCTCTCTCTTCTTATCTCTTCCTCTCCCCCTTCCTACACACCCAGCTACAAGATCTGATCTTCACACCCAGTTGAAGATCTTACGATACAATAAGGCTCTCACCCTTAGCAGTTCTCTCTCCTAATACAATGACCTCTCACCACCAAAATAGGGCTAAATCAAATAACAATATCATCATCCCCTGACCCAGGTCCTCTTGACCTTTATTTATACATTCAAAATACCTCTCCGACAGACTTAGGCTAAAACCTAGGTGTCAAAACCCTAAGTGTATAAAACCCTAGGTCAACTTGATCCACTTTTTCTAGACTTCACCAGCCTGTCTTTCCTTCCTTCTCGTGCAGTGATCCAAAGTATCCAATGGTGTCTTTTTCCACTTCCTGAGTCGTCCTCGATCCATCTTCCTTGTTGATCTGTCATCCTCGATCTCCTCATCCAATGACTTGCTTTTCCCCACTTCTCTCCATATTTTATTCTATTTTTCTCACTTCGACCCAGTGACAGTCATTGTGTCTTTCGTAAAGTTTAGTTTTCACCTTTTCTTCCTTGTTCTCCATTTCCTTTCATAACCAAGGGTCAATAGGCCCCCAACACTCACCTATGACTCATCCCAAGGCACTTCAGATATGCTCCTTTTTTTTACTTCGACTTTGGACTGCACAGTGTAGCCTTTGCTTCGTGCTTTATGCCTCCTTCTCGTCCTTGTGCAAAATGTATTTTCTATGTTTGGTACCTAGTTTCAACTGCACCTGGTACCGAAACCCTTTTCCTCATGCTTTTACTTGGAGCTGTGAGGCAGCTGGTTGTCATAGTACAACTTCAGTTGACTCCCATTCACCAATCCTTCTTTCCATTCTCCATTCAACGTCTTCAGCTGCACATCTCCTCCTTCTGTGATGTAGGCGATCTCATATGGTCCAATCCAATGCATTCTGAACTTCCCAGGGTGTTTGATAAACTTATTGTCATATACCAGTACTAAATCACCTTGCATGAATATCTTCTTCTTGATGTGCCTGTCGTAGTAGGCCTTTTCTCGTTCCTTCTAAACTTGTTGATGGAAGCCTATAATGAATCTGTCTTCTTCTAGCTCGACTAATTGTGCTAGCCTCTCATGAACAACGTCGGTATCATCCATGTTTGTAAATGCAACAATTCTTAAGCTCGGTACCAAGTACTCCATCGGGACAACAAATTCAAGACCATAAACCAACTTTAAAGGGGTTTGCGTTGTTAATTTCTTGCAAGTGGTTCTATAAGCCCAGAGTACTGCTGGTACTCTTAAATCCCAGTTATCCCTGTTCACATTGTAAATATTTTTCAATGTTGTCTCCAATATCTTGTTGAATGCTTCAATCCTTCCGTTTGCTTGTGGATGGTAAGGTGTACTCTTTTAATGGTGGACTGCAAATTCTTCAGTCAAGGTTGTAGCTGTCTTATTGATGAAGTGTGTACCCTTATCACTCATAAGGACCTTAGGACATCCAAACCTGGTTATTATGTCATCAAATATAAAACATGCAACTGTAGTTTAACTATAGTCCTTGACTGGTCTTGCTTCATCCCATCTTGTCAGGTATTCTGTCGTAGTGATAATATACCTTGCTCATGTGCACTTTCCTGGTGGGTTTATAGGTCCCACGAAGTCAATGGACCATTTTTCAAATGCTTGTAGGGTCATTTGTGGTGCTAATGGCATCTCATCTCTTAGGGATGGTTGTCCAACTCACTGGCATACATCGCATGTTCTGGTATATTCTTTAGCATCTCTGTGTAACGTAGGCCACCAAAGGCCAGCTCGCAAAACCTTATACACAGTTGCTTTCCCTACGTAATGTCCTCCTGCGATGTCTTCATGAGCTTCTGTGAGGATCATTGGATGCTTTTTTTCTATAATGCATCTTCTTAGTATCTCATCAGGTCCTTTTTTATATAGCTGACCAACTATCAGTGAAAAATCTGCAGCGCACACCACTAGTTGTTTTTTCTAGGAGATTGTATACTCACTCGGAGCCATTCCTGTTGACAGGAACTGGAATATGTCTATGAAGTGGTCATCAATATTTCTAATGGCGAGTAGTTTTGCATCTAGTAATGTATCCTCCAGACTAGTAGGTTCTTCGCCATGTTCCAATCTCGACAGGTGGTCTAGGCCCTTGTTCATTTTTCCTGGCTTAACTATGATCTCAAAATCATATTCTTGAAACAACAGAAGCCATCTACAGATCCCCCCCCCCAACACTAGATTTTTGACTAGGTACTTCAGCACGAATGGATCAGTAAACATTTTAAAGTGTCCTCCCAACAAGTAGTGGAGGAATTTTTTCAATGCATACACCATGGCTAGTCCCTCTCTCTCTGTAGTGGTGTAATTAACTTTAGTTGTGGACAAATTCCTACTGGAAAATGCTAATGGATGATCAATGTCCTCTTCTCCAGGTTGTGCCAATACTTCTCCTAATGCAATGGAAGATGCATCAACATGCACATGAAATTCCTTTCTCCAGTATGGAAAGACTAGAATAGGTGCAGTTACCATCTTTTGTTTCAGTGTGTCGAAGCTCTGTTGGAATTCTTCTGTCCAACCGAATTGACAGTATTTATTTAATAACTTCTCCATTGGTACAATAATATGAGTATATCCTTTGATAAATTTCCTGTAATAGCCGGTATGTCCTAGCGCAGTGTGCAGTTGTTTGACTGAAGTAGGTGGTGGAAAATCAACTATAATTGCAATCTTGGATGGATCCACCAACAATCCTTGCTTGCATACAATATGACCTAATAATACTCCAAATGGTGAGAAGAATATGCATTTCTTCAAATTCAAAGAAATTTGACACTACCTGCATTTATCCAGCATTAGCCTTAGACATTCAATATGATTTTTCAACAAACTAAAAATAGTCCAGTCATCAAAGTATGCTTCTAGAAACTTATGCAAAAATTATTTGAACGCTTCAACCACCACTCTGGAAAATATGGTTGGCGAATTCTTCAATCCAAATGGAATTATTGTATATTGGTAGGATCCCCACTCTATGGAAAATGTAATCTTATGGTGATCCTCCTTGGTGATGTGGATCTGATGGTATCCTGAAAACCCATCTATAAAAGAATATACTTCTTGGCCTCCCACGTTATCCAACACTTCATCTATGAATGGTGTAGGGAAAGGATCATGTAGACAAGAATTAGTCAACTTCATGAGATCTATGCAAATTCTGATCTCACATGTATTCTTATATTGCACTACCAGGGGGCTAATCCACTCCGACTCTTCGACAGGTTCAATAATCCCTGCTTCCAGCATTTTGTCGAGCTCAATATTCACTTTTTCCTTATATTTCGGGTTCAAGGTATTTTCTTGAATGGATTTTCATCTAGTTTCAAAGGTATTCTCATCTCTCCCATAGGTCATTTGATACCCTTCATATCAGTGAACTTGGTCGGGAACAAGTCCTGATACTCGTGCAATAATTCTGTGATTTTTTCAATGGTAGCAGCATCCTAGTAATCTCCAACATTGGCAATATTTGGTGTCTCCTCTATCCCAATATTGACTTTATTTATCTTTATCGGTTGTCCAATGAATGGAATTTCAAGTCCTAGTCCTTCCACATCTCTCCGGCCTTCTGTTTCTGTGATATTCACCTTCCTTGGATCATCTTCTTCGTCGGCATTAATGTTGTAGCAGATCTACAGTTTTTGGAGGGGCGTAGTCCATTCATCCTCTTCTTGCTCCAAAGGGAGGCTAGATGCCTCCTTAAATACTTTATGTCTCACCATATGTAGTTCTTTATCTACTGAAGGAAATTCACTTTCAAACAAAAAGGTGGTTATAAAATTCTAGATCATACCTTCCCATTCTAAAGTGATGAGGTGCAGCTCTACTTGAAGGTACCAGTTAATCGGAGTGGGATCCGGTGTATCGACGAATCTGTGTACCCATTGTTCTCTAGGAATGTCACTCTATGCCTCTTCATGGATTCATACATGTTCCTTTGGGAAGCTTTGACCTGTGTATCTTACTTCGCAGCTTCCTACTTGTGCTGAAAACTACCCTGTCATCAAAGTTCAACATTGTGTCCAGTCTGTGATGTTTCCCATGTGTGTTCCCCACCATAATGTTGGTGTGGATTTCATGGACTCTTCCATTGTCAACAACCACTGTTGTGTTGGTACACTAGTCTCAAATTCTGATAAGAATTTCTCTAAAGGGTTCAGCCCATCAAATGTGGGTAGATTACTCACTGTTGTGCCAATCCAATGAACTTTTCTGGTTAGCCTAGCACATATTCTTATAGATAATTCATACATCTGGTTCTGCCAATTCTCCAATGCTTCTTCTGATTCAGATGAACATGTGTTGTCACTTCACCAGCTCATATTCCTGTCCGCTGTAGGGTTGATATAATCTTGTTGTCTGGATGTTAATTTGTAGATGGTTTCCAGTTCAAATGCATGGTATTCTTCTCTGATAGGATCTATATATCGTGGAATCTCATATGGATCTAAAGGTGCAATGAACCTAAGGCCATATTTTTCAAATGTCATGCATCTTTTCATTAGATCAACAATAGTAGAATTGTCAAAGGCCCAATCAATTCCTAACAATGCAGGGTAAGGGAAGCTATCATCAAAAATTTCAATTACCTCAAAATCTACAAAGGTTCTTACTCCATCGATGTCCACTAGAACATGCTCTAATCATCCAAATGGGCTGACAACTTGCTGATTAGCCATGCAAAGCCTTATAGGGGAATATATCAACTTGGGTTTTCCCATCAGTGCCCAAGTTTGCTTCATCATGACATTGACCTCCGACCCGAAGTCGAGGACCACATAGTCTATCTCATACTCTCCTATCTAAGCATTCAAGTGTAATTCTTTATTTGTCCTTCTCCTTTTTCTAATTTGGTGCACTGCCCTATTTAATAAGGGGTCTATCTTTCCTAGCTCATACTGATTGATTAAATATTGTAATTCTTGTACAATGCCTATATCTTGAATCAACTTAACACAAGTGCACAAAAATTCCATGATTTTTCTTACCTCTTTCCCTTCTCTTGGTGATGTAGATGGATCAAATGCCTAAGGCATGCCATATTATTTGATTTCTGGTTGTCTCTTTGATGAAGATCCTTGATCTCTTTCGAACTCTTTTAGTTCCTCCTCAAATATCTGTCTTTATTTCTTAGCATCGAACATTGGGGTCCTTTTTGTAGCTTTCCTGACTTTGTGGTCATTTTCAATCTTTCCTTGGGCTGCTCTGTCTTCTCCTGTAGCAGTGCCTCCTCGAGTGATAACAATGACTCTAGGGTCTACTCTACAAGGTTCAACATATATCAGTTGTACTTGTGGGTTCTTTTGAGGTCCTCATCTTTCCTGAAGTTTAGCCAATAGCACAGGGCATTCCTCTATGATGTGCTCGAAGGAGTTACAGTGACTACAGGTTGTACAAGGATTCTGACAATCCATTGCTAAATGTCCTAGCTATGAACAATTGTAACATATTATTTGTCCTTGGCCTCAGCTCGTACCTCCTTCTCATCCTCATTCTCTGTATCCACCATGAGGATTGAAGTTTCCTCTCTCCGGAGAGTTGTATTGCGGAGTGTTTCCTTCTTGATGTACTTCACCGTGAATCTTGTATATGTCTCTCGACCTTTCATGCATGATATCATAAGCTCTACAATATTGATCATCGTGCCCCACTGATTTACAGAATGCACAATACAATTTTGTGGGTGTCTGAACATACTTCTGCATGTAGTAGCACTCACCTAGGCGATGCCTATTTCTGCATACATCGCACCAGGGTAGGTTAACTTGCTTCAATGGGCTCAGCTCCCCTGAGGCCAAGTACTCATGAAATAAGGGACAATGTTCCTTATCATGGCCTTCAAATATGCATCTTACACACCATATATATTCCCTTTTATCTTTTCCCTTATCTTTCATCATATCCTTGACCTGTAAAGACAAACTAGTTAGCTGGCTCATGATATGTCTAATGCATGAGCTAGATTCTCCCATTGGTGTTGATTCAAGATTCATGGTGATCTCCAAAGCTTATACCTATGATGAAATATTCTATTGCATCAAAGGGACTCTTATGTGTGGTAACAATGTAGCGATGAACCATTCTTTTTTATGTTCATCAGGGATTTGAAAAGTTAATCTGCGTGTCAGATTCTTGAATCTCTAGTCGAACTCCCAAATAGGTTCTGCTACGCTTTGTTTAATCTCTTTTAGTTATGTAATACATTGTGACTCTAACTTAGGTTTCTTAAACTCTACAATCAACGCATTATTGATCTCATTCAGGGGCTTAGGCTATGCCAGTCCTTGGACAAGTTTCATGTACCAGCTCAGTGCATGGTCCCTTAGCGTAGTGCTGAACTGGGTTCTCTTGATGGCTTCATCGATGATACTTTTAATGTTTCATACGGCTTCACACAGAAACCAATGTTGATCTATATCTTTAGATCCATCTCCTCTAAAGATAGGGAGTCTCATTTCATCTGCCATAGAGCTAATTAGGCTTCTTGTCTGAGTAGATGTTGAGCTACTAGTAATAGTACTCTGAAGATTCTAGTGGTTCTGACTACTTTGACTGCTAAGTACTGTTGGGACAATAGGAGGATTAAATTTACTTACTTCAGTAGTCCACGCAATTTCTGAGTTTTCCAGCTCACTTTGGCATAGTTATTCAGCTTCCCCTTCTTCTGTTCTGGTGGGCTATGGAAGCTCTTCATCAGTTAGATCTACATCTTCTCCATTGTAGAAACCCTCTTCTCTATTGTTTTTCTTAAAAAAGTTCTCAAGGTGAACCCCTCGAAATACTTGTCCACTGTGCATATTTCCTTCTTCTGTGTCACTGTCACTGTCCGAGATCTTGAACATTATCCTTTTCTAGTTCAACCAATCTACTGTATCTTCAAAATGTAGTTTTCATGCAAGAGCATATTGATTCTTAGCTTCAAAAAGTGCAAAAATTTTCCTCTGGGTCCTTTGAAAAATTATCTCTTGACTTGGCTATACGATTATGTTATGTCAAAAACAAACTTGGTTATATACCCTCCAATGGTACTATCAAACCAATGATCTGATGCTCTAGATACAGCGTTGTCAATTATCTTGACCTTCTGGATCAATGTTGGTGTCCAAACCATAGGAGGTCTAGATCTAATCTCAAACTGTGTGTCATCTAACCTGGCCAAACACGCGTGTAGCTCCTAATGGATTCCTCTAAAGAAGATCTCATGAAGGTTGGTGAAGATGTATCTTTGTAGCCAATCTTCAATACTCAGTTTAGGGTTCTTGTTCTGGGCTTCAGTGAAGTCGTTCTCTTGATCCTCTATCCACTTCTAAATCTTTGTCTTCGATGAGAACCACCTTGAAATTCCCTTAAAAATATTCATGCCCCGACAACAGAACCATTTGTTGGCACAGGGGTAGACCCAGGGTTCACTCCAAGAGCACACCAACAAGCCCTAGCTACTGGCCCTTTCGGCAACACCTGCGAAGCAGATGAAGTCTCACCCAAAGCAGTGATGAGGAGGTTGCAGGACATAGATGTCTACAACTAGGGGAATATCAAGTGGATCTTGTATAACAACAATCACAGTATTCATATATCACTTATCAATGATATCTACTCTGTGCATCTATAGATCTTAATCTAACACAATAATGCAAATAATAGTATAATAATGACAGAGATTAAAGCATCAATCACTCAAAAAACAAAAAATATACGTGGTTCACCCTCTCTGTAGGGATACTTCCATAGAACTATGCTTATGATATATTAAGATAAAGCTTACAGTTCAGATCTGCACTCTTGGCCAGCAGATCCTCTCTCTTCTTCTCTCTTCCACTCCCCCTTCCTACGCACCCAGCTGCAAGATTTGATCTTCACACCCAGCTGAATATCTTACAATACTAGAAGGCTCTCACCCTCATCACTTCTCTCTCCCAATACAATGACCTCTCACCACCAAAATAGGGCTAAATCAAATAACAATATCATCATCCCCCGACCCAGGTCCTCTTGACCTTTATTTATACATTTACAATACCTCTCTGATAGCCTCAGGCTGAAACCTAGGTGTCAAAACCCTAATTACCAAAACCCTAGGTGTCTAAAACCCTAGGTCAACTTGATCCACTTTTTCCAGACTTTGCCAGCTTGTCTTTCCTTCCTTCTCATGCAGTGCTCCAAAGCATCCAATGGTGGATTTTTCCACTTCTTGAGTCATCCTCAGTCCATATTCTTTGTTGATCTATCATCCTCGATCTCCTCATCCAATGACTTGCTTTTCCCCACTTCACTCCATCTTTTCTTCTCTTTTACTCACTTTGACCCAGTGACAGTCACTGCATCTTCCACGAAGTTCGCTTTTTACCTTTTCTTCGGTGTTCTTTGTTTCCTTTCATAACCAAGGGCTAACAATAACAAATATATAGCACCTAGGGTGACCAATAACTTCTATGGACAATGTTATTGCAGAAAAACCATCAATGATTCATTCCAAGAACACATTTTAAAACAGTTACGATACTTAGGAAAACACAAACCAATACACCTGAGCCAGTAATCATTTCATAACCATATTAATCAAATTCCTTAATCAAATAAAAAGACATACCTGTAATTGAATTCCTTAAAATGAGAGTTGGACGAGTGGTTCCTCTCTGCTAATAAATTGGAGCATAACCACAAGAAAAAGATTGATCAATAGCCCGACTAGGGTGGTAGCTAATGAGAGGAGTAAAGGTGACATGCAATAAATTCATGTCGCCTCCACCCACATTTCATTAATTCAACAGTACATGGCAAAACATTCTCCATTAACACCATTAATCAAACCATGTATCAAAACCATCACCACATTAAAATCCAATAGTGCGACCACCATATTCCATTTTGATGCAAAGAGGTCCGTCCTAACACCCCGCAGGGTCTCTTCACCTGACCTTCTGCTCACAGGATCATTCGATTCCTCCTTCCAACTAAGCCGAAGTGGCTCTCTAGATCCCTTAGTGGAATGCTTGTTCAATTACCCAATCCATAGGTCCTTTTCGCTCACCCTCACGGCCTTCAGCACTTGACCGTGGTTATCCCCGACTCTCTATCGGGGTTTGGGGTTTCCAATATCATGAGTCACAATTCCGCAGGACTCGTGATTCTCCGATCCCCGATATTCTCTTTTCTCGAGATTTAGCCTCTTTTGGATATACTATGGCCCTATGTGACCACCTTTCACATGACCACAGTCATACGCTCCTATCGGGGTTTTAAGCTCCAAACCCGATGCACCCTTCTCTATGCACTGGCCCTTCCTAGCTATATCACAGTCCACATGACCACTACCATGTGACCACTGCCATACCTCTCCTCGGGGTTTCGGGGTTCATGGTTTCGAAATGCAACGTTTCCGCATCCATGGATTCCCCAATATGCCAATCCCCGATGCACTGGTTCTACGACGGCTCCTGGCCTTTGACCTGCCACCTGTCTGCCACCTATCCTCCACTGACTCCTGGATGGCCCATGCGCTCTGATGCCTAATTGGGAAATCGCATTTCATGATTCTGGAATGCGCGAAACCTTTTCTCCCGGGATCTTCGATATCCCGATTCCCGATATGATGATGACCAACCTCCTATCGAGCCTTTTCCCTGTGGTGCTTGATTCTACCATGCATCCTCTCCAAGTGGATGGTCTCGATTATGTCGGGATTTTGGAACTTTTGATGTCCTAGCTCCCTCGAACTTGAGAAATACGATTCTCTAAGTTCCGATATCTCGATCCTTCGATGGATTCCTGCCACCTATCCCTCCGAACGGACGACCTAGATTACGTCGGAGTTTTCGACCTGGATCTTCCCCGATCTCTTGTCCACGGGAATGCCTATTTCCTGATGGCTAGTATTCCGACCCGCTCTGGATCTCTGACACCTATCCTCCAATGATGGATGGCTCAGATTCCTCCTCGGGGTTCGCAACTTCAAGTGTTCCGATGCCTTGTCCTCTAGACTCGTGAAACTTCGATTGCTGATGGGAGACCTCCTGTCAGTTCTCTCCCCGATGGCACCGAATCGTTGCCATGCATCCTTCCTCAGATGGACAGTATAGATCTCTCCGGGATTTCACGATTGCCGGTGTCCCAATTCACACGACCTCAAGAACTCTGATTTCCTGATGGTTGATATCCAGATGTCTGTCAGGACTTCTCTGCTCCTGTTCATGAGGCTTATCCTCCGTGCACCTACAACAGATCTAACAGTCTAGATCTATCTTCCCTGTGTGCTCCTCCTCCTGAGGCTAAACTGTGCACAACTCCTCCTGATACGACAATTGACAAAATTTCTATATGAGATTCAATGACTATCGGTCTCCTCCTTCTGTCGGCTCCTCTTGAGCTCCTCCTGGACATAAACTCCTCAGCGGTCTAGATCTTCTTTCTCTGCCCGATCCAGCGGCTCCTGTTGCTGCTCCTGAGCTTCTGCGTGCCTTCTTCCCAACCTTGGGATAATTTCCAAGGTTCCAAAGGCCTCAACCTTTGTTGTCTTTCCTCTGTGCGAACTCTATGACATGGAGCTTCACCGGTGCGCGTAAAAGTGTTGTTCCTCCCGAGCTTGTTCTCGAACCCTTTAAGGATTCTGACGTCTGCGTTCCTGCAAAGTTTTCTCATGCACCCATCATGCTATCTCTTCTAAGCTTGCATAAACACTCATACCCCTTGGGGGATTTTGTCCTTCTTCTCCCTCAGATAGAGAAACTGACGCCTTCCTGGCTGTCCTTCTCAAGCAACTTCTGGCTTAGCTTTCAAGGTGTTCAGTAACCCAGTAAAGGTCCCTCAATGGACTATTCTTTCAGCTCTAGAACTCAAAGAGTTCTTTTCTCTTTTTTGTCTACCTGCACACTTACTCGACGCCCTCCTGGCGGAGTATCTCTTCCATAGAACGGTTAGCAGTTCTGTCTCCTTTATCCTGTGCCTCTATGCACTTGCTCAATGCCCTCTTGGCAGAGCTCTCAGAACCCTCAGTGATTCTATTTCCTTTGAACTCACAACAGAGTTCCTTCCTTTGTGCACCACTGTACACACGCTCAATGCCCACTTGGCAGATCTCTACAGAACTCCTCAAAGATTTTGTCTTCGATCTAAACTCACAATGGAGTTCCTTCAACTGCACCTTATGCCTGTGCTCAATGCCCACTTGGCAGAGCTCCTACAGAATCCTCAGTGATTATGTCTGCAACTGTGTCTTCTCTCCCATAGCCTTGCCTCCTGAGGTGTTCAACAACCTCAAAGGTCTTCCTCCTAAGTTGTTGATTCCATATTTTGTGCCTCGACATGTCTCTGTCTGAACCTGCAGTGTTCAGAAGTGCATCCTCTGTGCACGACTCTCAGAACTCCCAACGTTCTGTCACACCCTCCTAGCGTGAAGCCTTAAAGACCTTCAACCTGAAATCAAACAAATCCTTGTAATGGCATGATAACAACACACAAATTCAGCATGAAATGAACACCCACAGACATGCATATAAGACAGAACATACGTAGGAAAAACTGCTTCTATTTTTATATTAAAAAATGGCAAATGCCTGTATTTTACAATGGTGTTCCTGAGCTCTCCTCGGCTCTTCAACTCCCTACTTGACTAACTCAAAATGAGATATGAAAATCTCTTTTACCTGAGGGCTCATTCCTCCAGGTTCACCTACCCTATTCAATTACAATCAATGGCTGTCTAGTCCAGCGTATGGATCTAGATCTCACTCGATCTTGCATTAAAGCCAATCCTATATAATGCCTGCACAAGGCACGAATTTTCTGGCTCAACAGCCTAAGCACATTAAATTACATTCATTTCAAATTCAAATGAGGCTGCACCTCTCTTCTCAACTTTAAATGCATGTGCACTGACGTGGCTGGCTGGCTGCGTGGAGAGATGCTCCCGCATCATACTCCACAGCTGCAAAAAATCATGAGCTCCTGCTCATGCGCTTCCCCTCTGAGTTGTTGGAAATCCTCCTGGATCCCGAACAAGTCTTTGGATCTTTCCATCCACTCCATCCTGTTGTTGTTGCTGCTTCTGCGTTGCTGCTGCTGCTGCTTCTCTTCTGCCCAACCTTTCCCTGCTGGCAGTTTCTGCTGACTCTACCATCAACCTTCTGATCTCTTCCATTACTTCATCTAGCTGCTCCAGTGGTTGGTCCTGTTGTTGCAGTCTCCTCAGCTACAAAAATTTTTGGCCATTGGGTAGATCATCATGATCTCCCACACCTTCCTCCTTACCTGTTTCCAACTTTACTTATTGGATGTGCCTTCCCTGCACTTTTACCCTCTCTTCCAGGGCTCATATTTTATCCCACAGATCAACAAAGCAAATGATGTCTGCTCCCTCTTCTTCTTCTTCTGCAACCTTCTCTGTTGCATTCTTTTCATCTTCATGGCTGAAAATGTTGAGCCATTGCTCAGAATGCTCACCATCTTCTTCATCTTCTTCTTCTTCATCTGCTGTCAGCTCCAACCCTACAGTTCTCTCAACTCGCTGTCTGAAATCATTGAGCCATTCCTCAGAATGCTCATTCTTCTCTTTTGTTTCTGCTTGGGCAGTCTCAACCATCTACTCCAATTTTTGTTTGACAATTACGACTGACTGTTCCTCTGATATTTCCACATCTGTAATACAATTTTCTGCCTCCTCTAGGGAAAATGGCAGGAATATTTAAATTCCCCCAATCATCACATGGCTCAAATCCTCCTCTTTCATCTGCACCGGCTGATCCAAATTCCTCTCCAAATTTATGAGACTATCAGATAGTCTCATCTGCCCTGTCAGCTCCTCTGGCTGATCCAAATTTATATGCTCATCCCTGCCCACCTGGCAACATGGGATGCTTCCGCTGCTTCCCTGGCAGACCATGAGATCAACTGATCCCATCTTTATCATCACTCCTTGCTAAATTGAACTCTTTATGAGACCTCTAGATGGTCCCAAGTTTTCATCTCTGCCCACCTGGCAGTTCAATATGCTTCCACTGCCCTCCTGGCAATCTTCGATTCTTCCGCTGCCCTCTTGGCTGTCTTCAAGATCCCGCAGCGATCTCTGATCATTGCCCAGCTGGCAATGCAAAATTCCCTGGCTGTCCTCATGACAGTCTGTGAGATCCTCAACTGATCTCAACTTGTTTCCCTCTTGGAAATATGGAATTTTCTCTTCTCTGCCCTCCTGGCAGTTCTTGAGATCCTCAACTGATCCCAATTCATCCTCCTCATCATCGAGACCTCTCCCAGTCTCTAGCCAACAGTGACAAGTCATCTTTTCTTCTGTGGCCCTGAGGTTTTCAGCATACCTCAACCCTCTCTTTATCAACCTGCGTTGCCCTCTGACCATCAACTCCTTGACTGGCCAGTTTTCTTTTGACTTCTTCATGGGAAAATTTCACATTCATCTCATCCTCCTATCCTGTCGCACTTACAGTTCGAACTCCTCTATGTATGCCTTTAATTCATAGAGTTATTTAGTCATTTCTTTATCAAATTCCGCAAGCTTTTCTAGCTTTCTTTTTTTTCTATGGCCTTCAGTAGCCATCTTGCTATACCTGTCTGCCTTCCTGGCAAATTTGCTGTCACTCTGCATCCTGAGCATTTCCAGCTTCATCTTATAGTCTCCCTGACTATCTATGGACTATTGCCTACCTACAAACAAGTCCTCATAGAGTCCTCAGTAACTCTGTCTTCCTGTGCCTCATCTTTCTCCTCTTGCCTGAAATATACAGACAAGAATTTCATCTTTGATACCACTTGATGCAGAGTGGTCCATCCTAACACCCCGTAGGGTCTCTTCACTTGACCTCTTGCTCACAGGATCGCTTGATTCCTAGTTCTAACTGAGCCGAAGTGGCTCTCTAGATCCCTTAGTGGAATGCCTGCTCAATTACCTGATCCACAGGTCCTTTTCGCTCACCCTCACGTTCTTCAGCACTTGACTGTGGTTATCCCTGACTCTCTATCGGGGTTCAGGGTTTCCAATATCATGAGTCACAAGTCCACAGGACTCGCGATTCTCCAATCCCCGATATGCTCTTTTCCCGAGATTTATCCCCTTTTGGCTACACTATGGCCCTATGTGACCACCTTCCGCATGACCACAGTCATATGCTCCTGTTGGGGTTTTAAGCTCCAAACCTGATGCGCCCTTCTCTATGCGCTGGACCTTCCCGGCTATATCATGGTCCACACGACCGCTACCATGTGACCACTGCCACACCTCTCCTTAGGGTTTCGGGGTTCACAGTTTCAAAATGCAATGTTTCCACATCCATGGATTCCCCGATATGCCTATCCCCGATGCGCTAGTCCTCCGACGGCTCCCAGCCTTTGACCTGCCACCTGTCTACTACCTTCCCTCCACCGATTCCTAGATGGCCCACGTGCTCTGATGCCTTATCGGGAAATTGTGTTTCACGATTCTGGAATGTGAGAAACCTTTGCTCCCAGGATCTCTGATATCCCAATTCCCGATATGATGATGAAAAACCTCCTGTCGAGCCTTTTCCCTGTGGTGCTCGATTGCTTCCATGCATCCTCTCTAAGTTGACGGTCCTGATTATGTCAGGATTTCAAAACTTCTGATGTCCTGGATCCCTCGGCGTCGAGAAATCTGATTCTCCGAGTGCTGATATCCCGATCCTTCGATGGATTCCTACCACCTGTCCCTCCGAACGGACGGCCCATATTACGTTGGGGTTTCCGACCTGGATCTTCCCCGATCTCTTGTCCACGGGAATGTCGATTTCCCGATGTCTAGTATTCCGACCCGCTCCAGATCTCTGACACCTATCCTCTGATGATGGATGGCTTAGATTCCTCCTCGGGGTTTGCGACTTCAAGTGTTCCGACGCCTTGTCCTCTAGACTCACGAAACTCTAATTGCTGATTTGCCGATGGGTGACCTCCTTTCGGTTCTCTCCCCAATGGCACTGATTTGTTGCCACGTGTCCTTCCTCAGATGGACGATCTAGATCTCTTTGAGATTTTGTGACTTCCACGGTCCCAATTCACATGACCTCGAGAACTCTGATTTCCCGACGGCCGATATCCTGATGTCTGTCGGGACTTCTCTCCTCCTGTTCACAAGGCTTATCCTCCATGCACCTTCTACAGATCCGACGGCTGACAGAATCCTGCACCAGATCTAACGGTCCAGATCTGTCTTCCCTATGCGCTCCTCCTCCTGAGGCTAAACTATGCACAACTCCTCTCGATCTGACAGTTGACGAAATTTCTATATGAGATCCAACGGCTGTCGGTCTCCTCCTTCTGTTGGCTCCTCTTGAGCTCCTCCTGGACGTAAACTCCTCAACGGTCTAGATATTCTTTCTTTGCCCGATCCGATGGCTCCTGTTGCTCCTCCTGAGCTTCTGCGTGCCTTCTTCCCAACCTTGGGAGAATTTCCAAGGTTCCAAAGGCTTCAACCTTTACTGTCTTTCCTCTGTGTGAACTCTACGACACGAAGCTTCACCGGTGCACGTAAAAGCATTGTTCCTCCCGAGATTGTTCTCGAACCCTTTAAGGATTCTAACGTCTGGGTTCCTGCAGAGTCTTCTCATGCACCCAGCGTGCTATCTCTTCCGAGATTGCATAAACACTCAGACCCCTTGGGGGATTTTTTCCTTCTTCTCCCTTAGATGGAGAAACTGATTCCTTCCTAGTTGTCCTTCTCAAGCAACTTCTGGCTTAGCTTTCAGGGTGTTCAATAACCCAGTAAAGGTCCCTCAGTGGACTCTTCTTTCAGCTCCATAACTCAAAGAGTTTTTTTCTCTTTTGTGTCTACCTGTACACTTACTCGATGCCCTCCTGGTGGAGTATCTCTTCCACAGAACGATTAGCAGTTCTGTCTCCTTTATCCTGTGCCTCTATGCACCTGCTCAATGCCCTCTTGGCAAAGCTCTCAGAACCCTCAGTGATTCTATTTCCTTTGAACTCACAGCAGAGTTCCTTCCTCTGTGCATGATTGTACACATGCTCAATGCCCACTTGGCAGAGCTCTACAGAACTCCTCAGAGATTTTGTCTTCAGTATGAACTCACAATGGAGTTCCTTCAACTGCACCTTGTGCCTGTGCTCAATGCCCACTTGGTAGAGCTCCTACAGAATCCTCAGTGATTCTGTCTGCAACTATGTCTTCTCTCCCACAGCCTTTCCTCCTGAGGTGTTCATCAACCTCAAAGTTCTTCCTCCTAAGTTATTGATTCCATCTTCTGTGCCTCGGCACGTCTCTGTCTGAACCCGCAGTGTTCAAAAGTGCATCCTCTGTGCATGGCTCTCAGAACTCCCAATGTGCTGTCACACCCTCCTGTCGTGAAGCCTCAAAGACCTTCAACCTGAAATCAAACAAATCCCTATAATGGCATGATAACAACACACAAATACAGCATGAAATGCACACCCACAGACATGCATATAAGACAGAACATATGCAGGAAAAACTGCTTCTGTTTTTATATTAAATAATGGAAAATGCCTGTATTTTACAATGGTGTTCCTGAGCTCTCCTCGGCTCTTCAACTCCCTACTTGACTAACTCAAAATGAGATATGAAAATCTCTTTTACCTGAGGACTCATTCCTCCAGGTTCACCTACCCTGTTCAATTACAATCAATGGCTATCTAGTCTAGCGTATGGATCTAGATCTCATCCGATCTTGCATTAAAGCCGATCCTATCTAATGCCTGCACAAGGCACGGCTTTCCTGGCTCAAAATCCTAAGCACATTAAATTACATTCATTTCAAATTCAAATGAGGCTGCACCTCTCTTCTCAGCTTTAAATGCACGCATGCTGATGTGGCTGGCTGGTTGGCTGGATGCGTGGAGAGATGCTCTTTCATCATACTCCACAGCTACAAAAAATCATCTGCTCCTGCTCATGCACTTCCCCTTTGAGTTGTTGGAAATCATCCTGGATCCCAAACAAGTCTTTGGATCTTTCCATTCGCTCCATCCTACTGTTGTTGCTACTTCTATGCTACTGCTACTGCTACTTCTCTTCTACCCAGCCTTTCCCTGCTGGTAGTTTCTGCTGACTCTACCATCAGCCTTCCGATCTCTTCCATTACTTCATCCAGCTACTCTGGTGGATGGTCCTATTGTTGCAGTCTCCTCAGATGCAAAAATTTTTGGCCATTGGGCAGATCATCATGATATCCCACACCTTCCTCCTTACCTATTTCCAACTTTACCTGTTGGATGTGCCTTCCCTTCACTTTTACCCTCTCTTCCAGGGCTTCTATTTGATCCCTCTTCTTCTTCTTATGCAACCTCCTCTGTTGCATTCTTTTTAGCTTCATGGCTGAAAATGCTGAGCCATTCCTCATAATGCTCACCATTTTCTTCCTCTTCTGCTTCTTCGTCTACTGTCAGCTCCAACACTACAGTGCTCTCATCTCGCTGGCTGAAATCATTGAGCTGTTCCTCAGAACACTCATTCTTCTCTTTCGTTTCTGCTTGGGTAGTCTCAACCATCTGCTCCAATTTTTGTCTGACAGTTACGAATGACTTTTCCTCTGATATTGCCGCATCTGCAATACAATTTTCTGCCTCCTATGGGGCAAATGGTAGGAATATTGAAATTCCCCCAATCATCACACGGCTCAAATCCTCCTCTGTCAGCTGCACCGGTTGATCCAAATTCCTCTCCAAATTTATGAGACTATCAGACAATCTCATCTGCCCTGTCAACTCCTCTGGCTGATCCAAATTCATCTACTCATCCCTGCCCACTTGGCAACATGGGATGCTTGTGCTGCTTCCTTGGTAGACCATGAGATCAACCGATCCCATCTTTATCAACACTCCTTGCTAAATTGAACTCTTTATGAGACCTCCAGATGGTCCCAAGTTTTCATATCTGCCCACCTGGTAGTTCAATATGCTTCCACTACCCTCCTGGCAGTCTTCGATGCTTCCACTACCCTCCTAGCAGTCTTCGAGATCCCGCAACGATCTCTGATCATTGCCCAGCTGGCAATGAAAAATTCCCTGGCTGTCCTCATGATAGTCTGTGAGATCCTCAATTGATCTCAACTCGTTGCACTCTTGGCAATCTGGAATTTTCTCTTCTCTGCCCTTCTGGCAGTTCTTGAGATCCTCAACTGATCCCAATTCATCCTCCTCATCATCAAGACCTCTCCCAGTCTCTGGCCAACAGTGACAAGTCATCTTTTCTTCTGTGGCCCTGATGTTTTCAGCATACCTCAACCATCTCTTTAGCAACCTGCGTTTCCCTCTGACCATCAACTCCTTGACTAGCCAGTTTGCTTTTGCCTTCTTCATGGGAAAATTTCGCATTCGTCTCATCCTCCTATCCTGCTGCACTTGTAGTTCGAACTCCTCTATGTTTGCCTTTAATTCATAGAGTTCTTTAGTCATTTCTTTATCAAATTCCACAAGATTTTCTGGATTGCTTTTTTTTCTATGGCCTTCAGTAGCCATCTTGCTGTCCCTATCTTCCTTCCTAGCAAATCTGCTGTCACTCTGCATCCTGAGCATTTCCAGCTTCATCTTACAGTCTCCCTGACTGTCTATGGATTGCTTCCTACCTACAAACAAGTCCTCATAGAGTCCTCAGTAACTCTGTCTTCCTCTGCCTCCTCTTTCTCCTCTTGCCTAAAATATACAGACAAGAATTTCAGCTCTGATACCACTTGATGCAGAGTGGTCCATCCTAACACCCCACAGGGTCTCTTCACCTAACCTCCTGCTCACAGGATCATTCGATTCCTCCTTCTAACTGAGCCAAAGCATCTCTCTAGATCCCTGAGTGGAATGCCTGCTCAATTACCCGATCCACAGGTCCTTTTCGCTCACCCTCACAGCCTTCAGCACTTGACCATGGTTATCCTCGACTCTCTATCGGAGTTCAGGGTTTCCAATATCATGAGTCACAAGTCCACAGGACTCGCGTTTCTCCAATCCCCGATATGCTCTTTTCTTGAGCTTTAGCCCCTTCTGGCTATACTATGGCCCTATGTGACCACCTTCCGCATGACCACAATCATACGCTCCTGTCGGGGTTTTAAGATCCAAACCCGATGCGCCCTTCTCTATGCGCTGGCTCTTCTCGGCTATATCATGGTCCACAGGACTGCTACCTTGTGACCACTACCATACCTCTCCTCAGGGTTTTGGGGTTTTCGATTTCGAAATGCAACGTTTTCGCGTCAACGGATTCCCTGATATGCCGATCCCTGATGCGCTAGTCCTTCGACGGCTCCCGGCCTTTGACCTACCACCTGTCTGCCACCTATCCTCCACTGACTCCTGGATGGCCCACGCGCTCTGATGCCTTATCGAGAAATCATGTTTCATGATTCTGGAATGCGCAAAACCTTTGCTCTCGGGATCTCCGATGTCTCGATTCCCAATATGATGATGAACAACCTCCTGTCGATCCTTTTCACTATGGCGCTCGATTGCTTCCATGCATCCTCTCCAAGTGGATGGTCCCAATTATGTCGGGATTTCAGAACTTCTGATGTCCTAGCTCCTTCGACCTCGAGAAATCTGATTCTCCGAGTGCTGATATCCCAATCCTTCGATGGATTCCTGCCACTTTTCCCTCCGAACAGATGACCCAGATTACGTCGTGGTTTCTGACCTGGATCTTCCCCGATCTCTTGTCCATAGGAATGCCAATTCCCAATGGCTAGTATTCCGACCTGCTCTGGATCTCTGACACCTGTCCTATAATGATGGACAACTCAGATTCCTCCTCAGGGTTCGCGACTTCAAGTGTTTCGATGCCTTGTCCTCTGGACTCACGAAACTCCGATTGCCAATTTGCCGATGGGCGACCTCCTGTTGGTTCTCTCCCCGATGGCATTGATTTGTTTCCAGGCATCCTTCCTGAGATGGACAGTCTAGATCTCTTCGAGATTTCATGACTACCGTTGTCCCAATTCACATGACCTCGATAACTCTGATTTCCCAATGGTCGATATCCTGATGTTTGTCAGGAATTCTCTCCTCCTATTCACGAGGCTTATCTTCCATGCACCTTCTGCAGATCCGATGGATGACGAAATCCTGCACCAGATCTAACAGTCCAGATTTTTCTTCCCTGTGCACTCCTCCTCCTGAGGCTAAACTGTGTGCAACTCCTCCCGATCGGACAATTGACGAAATTTCTATATGAGATCTAACAACTGTCAGTCTCCTCCTTCTGTCGGCTCCTCTTGAGCTCCTCCTGAACATAAACTCCTCAACGGTCTAGATCTTCTTTCTCTGCCCGATCCGACGGCTCCTGTTGCTCCTCCTGAGCTTCTGCGCACCTTCTTCCCAACCTTGGGAGAATTTACAAGGTTCCAAAGGCCTCAACCTTTGTTGTCTTTCCTCTTTGTGAACTCTATGACATGGAGCTTCGCCAGTGCGCGTAAAAGCATTGTTCCTCCCGAGCTTGTTCTCGAACCCTTTAAGGATTCTGATGTCTTCATTCCTATAGAGTCTTCTCATGCACCCAGCGTGATATCTCTTCTGAGCTTGCGTAAACACTCAAAACCCTTGGGGGATTTTTTCCTTCTTCTCCCTCAGATGGAGAAACTGACACCTTCTTGGCTATCTTGCTCAAGCAACTTCTAGATTAGCTTTGAGGGTGTTCAGTAACCCAGTAAAGGTCCCTCAATGGACTCTTATTTCAGCTCCAGAACTCAAAGAGTTCTTTTCTCTTTTGTGTCTACCTTCACACTTACTCGACGCCCTCCTGGCGGAGTATCTCTTCCACAGAACGGTTAGCATTTTTTTCTCCTTTATCCTATGCCTCTATGCACCTGCTCAATGCCCTCCTGGCAAAGCTCTCAGAACCCTCAGTGATTCTGTTTCCTTTGAACTCACAGAAGAGTTCCTTCCTCTGTGCACCACTGTACACACACTCAATGCCCACTTGGCAGAGCTCTATAGAACTCCTTAGAGATTCTGTCTTCGGTCTGAACTCACAATGGATTTCCTTCAACTACACCTTGTGCCTATGCTCAATTCCCACTTGGAAGAGCTCCTACAGAATCCTCAGTGATTCTGTCTGCAACTGTGTCTTCTCTCCCATAGCCTTGCCTCCTGAGGTGTTCAGCAACCTCAAATGTCTTCCTCCTAAGTTGTTGATTCCATCTTTTGTGCCTCGGCATGTCTCTGTCTGAACCCGCAGTGTTCAGAAGTGCATCCTTTGTGCACGACTCTCAGAACTCCCAACGTTCTATCACACCCTCCTGTCGTGAAGCCTCAAATACCTTCAACCTGAAATCAAATAAATCCCTGTAATGGAATGATAACAACACACAAATACAACATGAAATGAACACCCACAGACATGCATATAAGACAGAACATATGCAGGAAAAACTGCTTCTGTTGTTATATTAAACAATGGCAAATGCTTGTATTTTACAATGGTGTTCCTGAGTTCTCCTCGACTCTTCAACTCCCTACTTGACTAACTAAAAATGAGATATGAAAATCTATTTTACCTGAGGGCTCATTCCTCCAGGTTCACCTACCCTATTCAATTACAATCAATGGTTGTCTAGTCCAATGTATGGATCTAGATCTCAACCGATCTTGCATTAAAGCCGATCCTATCTAATGCCTGCACAAGGCACAGCTTTCCTGGCTCAATAGCCTAAGCACATTAAATTACATTCATTTCAAATTCAAATGAGGCTGCACCTCTCATCTCAACTTTAAATGCACGCGCACTGATGTGGCTGGCCAGCTGGCTGGCTGCGTGGAGAGATGCTCATGCATCACATTTCACATCATATAACTCAAACAAAATTCCATAACCATTAACTTCCATTACTTTGTCAAATGAGCCACCAACATCCCATTTATCCAAAGATACCATATGTATATCAACCACATAACTCAATTAAATTGCATGGCCCTTAAATTGCTAGCTATGATTTACCATAACCATTAAGTCTTTCATGCATATAGTATAGTATATAGGATAGTTTAATCTTTTCACCTTTGCAATTGTTGCATTGTTCCCTATTTCCTACCAATTATTTGTATGTGGTATAATTAAATTGTAGAGTTAGATCTCCTTTTAATTTTCATTTGTTATAATAATTATGCCTTTCTTCAAACATCCTTTTATGTGTTTTCACTAACATGTTTTTTTTGCAGGTGTGATAAGAACAGGTGGCAACGATATCAATGAATAACATAAGTCGTAATAACATAAGGAACCAACATTTCATAAGCTCAAACCATAGCCAATAACAAAACATATCATCAACCATGTAAGCCCCATCGCACATCACCACAACATAGAAAATGAACAAATCTGATCTTCAATAGTTCAAGGGGGTCCCACCTACTAGTATTATTTAGCTTTTATAATAATAGGCTTTAGCGACACTTTGCGGGAAAAAAATCGTTGACAATTTTAATCGTCAACACCGCCTTCCCAAAATTAGATCAAGGCACAGAGCCAACTCACACAGAACATTACATATACAATCTATTACACAAAGCAACTAAGAGACACTTTCACTTAACTACGTCAACGAAGTTTGGTCCTGAAAGTTAAAATACTAATACAAGTTCTGATATTATCAGTGGTCCTCGAGTTCGATTCCCAAATTGAAATCCATTAAGGGTGGACTAAAAAAATCATTCTAGCCTTTAAGAAATCTCTCAACTCCCCTCAAAATGGTGCTTCCAGTGCAAAGTTAAAAAGTCCTTGTTTTTTCCTAGCTAGTTTCATAATATGTCGGACAAGACCAGGATCAAAACCACGAATATCCTCATAGGACCAAGCAAAAACCTTTTAAGATTCACCGAGTAGCCCGGTGGATCCCATCACTTCTTTAACAGAACATTGGACATTTATTTGAACATTCGTTGAAGACTCAAGTTTCCTAATGTTCGAGAGGATGGCTTCAACCACCTTCTTACGTAACTCCTCTTCTTTATGTTTTTCTTTATTGCCAACAAAACTCAATGAAAACGAACTCTCAAGAGGAGTCAAGCCCTTAGGAATCTTATTATTTTCTATGGGTATAATATCCTCGATCTTAAGAGGTTCATTTTGAATGAAAACAAAAATTCTCTCATCGTTAGGGATGGCCTTCCAAGATCCTTCATTTTCAGGGATGTAAGGACGATGTAGAGATTGAAAAGCACAATCAGGCATGTGAGGAAAAAGTTGTTGATTAGGAGAGGCTGCAAAGACAACTAATCGATCATCCATTGAATTCAACTCCTTATTAACATGAGTGATGTTGAAAGATAGAAGGCTTGAGACAAGTGCCCAAACAATTTGGGAGTATCGTTCCATCATCTTGTTGCTAGGAGAGCATATCTTACGTATTAGGTTCACAACAAGCTCAAAATTTCCAAAAATTGAAAGGTGACCACAACTGAGATTAAGGGCATTCTCAATGCCTAATGATAAAGCTTTGAATTCAGCAACATTATTTGAACAAGCAAACTCTAACCTGTAAGACAGATTATGAATTTTCCCTGCAGGAGAAACCAAGATAACTCCGACCCCATTACCTTCACTAGAGCATGAACCATGAAAGTGAATATTCCATATATCATCATCTAAATCAATTCTTTCCAAAGGAATATTATCCTCTTTAGCAAATATGGAATACACTCCTAGGTATTCTTCGATATAGTTCACGCTATATTGCAGAACACTCTTTATGTAGGGTGAAATTATTCCCTCTCTAAGGACTATAATATTCTTACCATTCTGAGGAACGGATAAATGTGTCCCATTGAGCGAGAGGTATCCACATGTTAAGGCTTGCCAATCCCTTCCCAAGATAATTGAGTAGTTTCTTACATGCATATCAATTACCTGAATGTTGAGGGTTGTCCTTATCTCAAGATGAGCACATAAAAACAAGGTTACATTCTTAATCTCGCCTATGGTTGTTTTTTATAGACTATTATAGGAGAGCATGCTTCTGTCATTTTCATTTTTTACAAAACAATTCTTAACTCTTCCATAATAATTTTCGATATCACACTTGGGCTTGAACCACCATCAATGAGGCAACAATGGTGTTGGGGCTCAGAAATGTCCTATTTTCATCCACCTTTCCCTTCATCATTATTCACATTTCATTTCCCCATTAACCTTTCATGAAATCATTTCCACAAATATACTTGGGTTTCACCTTATTTTTCTCCACTTTATTGATTTTAGTATTTAAAAGGAATTTGTGATTAAATGTTAGAAAATTGACATGTTTTCATATATATCTCAAATATGTGTGATCTTTGTAATCTGTATGAATATGAGAAGGATTAATTCATAAGGACTTCTCGAATATTTCCTCCACCATTTCAAGATTTGAGGAGATAATTCAATCCCATTCCAAGGAGAAGATCATGGAGATTTGGTTGGAATATCTTATCCAAGATATATGAGAGATATGTGTGAGGATTTGAAGGGATTATATTTTGTAATAATGGGAAATAGGTTCAGAGAAAAGTGGATCTGTAATAATGAGATGGTTATATTATCTTCAAGGCTCTCATGTATAAAAGAGAGTGATCTCTCTTCATGAGAATTCAATTAAGTTGTAAGTAGAGAATTAGAGTAGTCATTAATGGTAGTCATTAGGATTCAAAAGAGAAAGAGATTCTTAGCTTTGATTCATGGTTTTGGTTTTCATGCTTTCATTACTTTGTTATGAAGATTGATTTGATTATTGTAATATAATATTGCTTCATTTGTGAGAGCTCTCTCTTATGTTGTTATTCCATTCAACTCTTCACTTGTTGTATCTTCTTTTCCTTCATGTAGTTCTCCATTTCTAGATTAATTTGCTTCACTCAATTTCCCATTCCTAGATTAATTTCATTTACGCAACTAGATTAATTTAATTCAGTCACGTGTTAGATTAATGATTCTATTTCAGTCATGTGTTAGATTAATGATTATAATTTAGTCGTGTGTTAGATTAATGATTCTATTTCAGTCATATGTTATATTAATGATTCAATTTCATTTGTAGCTTAAACATTATATTAGATTAGTCTCGCTTCAATCTTGCATATACTTTGCATGTGCTTCGTCAGTTTACGAACCCCAGGTTGAAAAATTAGATAGTTGGGAAAGTACTAGAACTCAATTAATACAACATTATTTTGGCCCAATATAACAACTGTCATTCCCTTGTCATGATTGTTGTTCCTTTTGCTACTCATTTGAACGGAACGATTGTTGTTCCTTTTGTTACCATTGTTGTTCCTTTTGTTGTTCATTTGAACAGAACGATTGTTGTTCCTTTTGTTATGATTGTTGTCCCTTTACAGGGGTCGGATCTCTGGAGGATGGGTATTGAAAACGGAAGGTAAGTAGGCAACAAGTAAAACGCTTGTTCCAGCGCCTACCTTTGGATGATGCATAGAGGTTATATTTTAAGACATCTTTAGAGCCCAAGAAATGGTAAATATTATCCATGATATTTACAAAAATATAAAAGGGGGAATTTTTTATAGGGTATCTAAAGTCATGTACACCTACTTTATTTATAGAAGAATCCTCTTCATTGACCTCTTCAGAATGATTGGCTACAAAAAAATCTTTTCCTTCCATGAATTGTTTTAGATGCATCTGTTGTTCAGGGACGACAACCATGTATAAGAGGGTTGCATCTTCTTTGATGTTGGCAAATTGATTCAAGATATTGTATTTAGAAGAGGGGGGATGGGGAGTGATTCATTGACTCTCAGGAATTTTAGGAACCTGGGGCGCAACAATGGTTGAGGATGAGCTCAGGATAGAATAACTGTGGGGAGGATCAAATTTTCCCTTGGGAGTGTAGGCTTTGTTCCTAGTGTTGATGACCATGAAATCCTCTAGCTCTGCAAAGTCTAGGAAAACAATAGTATCTTTTAGTATTTTACCAAAGATATGATCTATGGCACTCTTCTTTACCTCACATGTGGTTTCTTCATGGTGTTCCTCACAAAAGTTACACCAACTCCAAGGCAGGATAGCTTTAGGATAAAATTTGTTTTCAACTAGATTCCTAAAAGGGGATGCAGAAGAGGATGAAGCTCCAGGGGTGAGAGGGGAGACAATACCCTTCCACTCAAATGCTATCATACAATTTTTTATATCCTATACTAGATGTAAGAGAGAATACATGTATGTCTGTCTAATTGATTCTCCCTAGGGAAGACCAGTTATTTCAAGCTGTTCTTCATACTATGAGCAAGTATGCAGAGTGGAACCAAGATTATCAATGGCCTTTTCTTCAAGCCTATGATGATAGGGGGAATGAAATGCATTGTAGTAATGCATGAAAGAGGCTTGGTTCTGAGGGAGGATAAGTTCGGGGATTTGATTGTACAACTTGGAGAAATGCAACTTGGTGGAATGCAAGTTGAAATACTTGATGGTATCACCCTCTGTTGGCATAGGGGTAGACTCGAGGTTCAATTCTTACAACAATGTACCAAAGAAACTCTAACTACTGGCTCTTTCGGCAACACCTGCAAAGCAGATGAAGTCTCACCCGAGGTAGAGGCAGGGGTGGTTGCAAGACTCAGGTGTCTGCAACCTTATATGGGACACAACTGTGTGATTTCAAAACTTAGCAAGAACTTATCATAGGTCATTCATCAATATACATTCTTTATTATACTTCATAGAAGGTACAAAGCATCGCAGCATTCACTTAGATCTAAGATTCCAATACTTAACAAGAGTAAAACAGGTCAAATCCAGTAGGATCAACACTAAGCATCTTCATATATATCATATCTAACATTATTTCACATCTCAGAAGAAAAGAGCAATAATATATCTATCCAATCTAATATAAGCACTTAGCAATACAAAACATCTAAGAATAAGCAAAAATCATAACACACAGTATTTACATGGTTCACCCCCACCCTCGGGCTACGTCCACCAACTCTTCTTCTGTATTAGCTTCAGACAATTAGGTTATAGCATAGAGCTTATCAAAATCCTACTCTGCATAGGACAAGAGATCTGCGCGCACCTCACCAGATCCTCCTTCCTTGAGTAGATCTAGCACAGAGCCTCCTTACAATATGTGCACTCAACACTTACAATACTTGCACTCAACTCTGCAAGTTTATCACATAGATCAACTCTTAGCACCAAGCCGCTACTAACTTCACTTTTTAGCCTCTTCTTGTATAGCCTAGAATTATACTTATACATTTACAAAAATGGGCCTAAGTGTGGGTAAACCCATGGGCCGACATCCCAATCCCATTACATTATCCCCAAAAACCCAAAAAGGACCCAAAGTGGGCCGATATCCCGTGATCTCTTCTTCATCTTGTGTGCTTCCTTCAATAGGGTGTCGAAGTCCCAAAAATGGTCAAATATGACAAAGTATCTCCCAAAAATTGGTCAAGGGCCAACAGGCCCCCAACACTCACCTGTGACTCGTCTTGAGTCACTCAAGTCTAATCAATTATGCTTTCTAACACCTTGAGCTTGGATCAAGCTTCTTTGACCTACTGCATTGCAACTGCTTCTTTCTCGGTAAACTCCTAGATGAGTGAAATATTCACCGAGCCTTCTAGGCATTGTTGTGATGAATTCATGATCTGTTCTAGCTCTGTTCCTTGGTTCTTGATCTCTATGAATAGATGATATGCCTTATCTTGAAAAGGTTGAAGTTGTTTAGTTACTTCCATTACCTTGCTTTGGATTATATGGATTTTTTGTTGTGTTATGTGTTGCTCATGAGACCGTTTCATTTTCTCTATGGGTGATAGGGCCTTCAACTGCACCTGTAGCTTTTTGGCTTCATGCTTCGCCTCCTGGAGCTGTGACTCCAATTTGTGCAATTCAAGATTCTCGATTAGGTTCTCATGTATCTGTGCACTTCTGCTACTTAATTGTTTGCATTCTTCAGTGAGTTCTTTAATCCTTTCTACTGTGCTCTGAGCAGTCATTTCTCATTGGTCACGCTCTTCTTCCAAGGTACTTGGTATGGTATGAAGCTCTAATTATACAACTCTTTGTTGAAGTTGCTAAATAACTTCAGCAAGCTTCATCACTTGGTGTTCTAAATGTTCTACTGCTTTCTTCTCTAATCCAGTCACAGAGCAAAATTCTCTGTTGATTGCTTCTTCGATCCTGATCTGCTTCGCGAGCAACTGCTCCTTTTCTTTTTTGATCTTCACTTTTTCTTCTTCCAATTTTTCTTGGAGAGTGAACTTATTTTGTTGCACAGCTCGACACTACTCAATGATTTCCTCCTGTGCTTTCTTTAAGGCCTGGGTGGCCTATGTGGTTTCTTCCTGTGCTTTCTGAAGGCATGCTTCGACCGTGGAAGCAATCTTGCATAGTTGAACTAGTTCATATCCCTCTTCTGTTGTTCCTTATGGTAGGGGCACTGTTAGTGGATAAATCAGTAGGTTCAGACACTAGATGATCTCCCTAGATCCACCTAGATATAGAAAAAAACACACCAGAACATGACACTTTCCTTAAGTTATATATATTGAATTTACTAACTAAAGAGGGATGGGTGACATACCATTTAAATGCCGCTTCATCTCACCATCAACATCATAGMTCCGTTCCAATGCTCATACAATGATGATCTTGCAAAATAATGCAACCAACCAAAGTGATAGTAATAGCATAAACTCAATATAAACCTATGTATGTGATCAAGGAATCATACAATAAAACACAACAAGCTTTATAGGAAAGAATCATATTACTGTATCATATTAATTGTGAAAGAGAGATTACAACCATGGCCTTGATGTCGTAAGGTCCCTTCCATCTATCCTTCATTTCCCACACACTTTCACTCCAAGAATTCTGAGAGAATAGATCTGATAACATTCACAATCTATCTTGACAAAGGGAAAAACTCAAAACCACTCTAACCAAGCTAATAATTCCAAGCCAAATCCAACTTAGCCAATCCCAAAAGCGAACTTTCTCGATGAGATATCCTCTTCTTTTATAAGATGAAGAGGATAAGGTGAGGAGGTTAGGATGATCCCACTAAATCATGAAAGTGAGTAAGATCCAAACCATTTGAATGCCACCTCACCATGGAAGTTTCTCCTTCTAGAAGATTCGAGAAAACGCTTATTTTTCCCACGTGTAAGCATTCTCGTACCCTGCCTATAGAGAAACTTGTGAACATCTCACAACCCAGCTATGGTGCAACCTAAAAGTATCATGCATTCTCACACCCTACCTATATAGCAACCTACGAACATCCTCTTTAATAGGGTTTTTACAAAGGAAAATGCAACTTCTTTTCTCAGGAAAAGTTCTTCTCCTTTCTCTCTTCAGGAACTCAGGCCACTGACCCCTCTGAAGACTATAGATAGGTTTACATCATTAACAGTCATAGGGATGATGAAAATAATGTGTAATAGAGAGCCCCCCAAAGTATGAAGTTAGAACAGAGTGATAGATGAAATACTTTGTCAAGTGTGTGTAGGGAACAAGGAACAGTCGGTCGGAAACCTGCCAACAAACAAGGAAATACAGTACAACAATATATCATCACTGAGGTAGGAATTCCCATGGTCAGAATACAAATGACTCAGAGCATAAATGCCGACATGCAAATATCCATGTCAAGTAAGACAGGTCATGGCCACCAAACATACACTGTGGATCCATACCGATATGACTCAAATCTGAACATAGGCACTAGAAATACACTGTGGATCTATGTGTTAAAGACTCAAATTTGAACATAGCCACCAGACATACATTTTGGATCTATGCAAAAATACATTGAATATACTCCAACGCAACCTGAATCTATGAGAAAAGATTCAGGGTCTTCATCTCCACCACTCTATAGCACGAAACTAACCATGTGAATACATGTGTTGAAGTCGAACATCATAGAAACCACTTGATTACTAGTCAATGATGAGAACCATTAACAAGTGCGAGGGAAATCACCATTAATGTCAATGACTCCCAAGGTACTCCATTATAATCCAACGAATGTGAGTTAATGAGCTGAAGTTGAACACTCGGTGGAATCTCCCAATCAGAGGTCAATGATGAAAATCCACTGTCGAAAGTGAGGAAACCTACCATTGAGGCATGCAAGTTCCAAGGTACCAATTAGTTTATAAGTCTAATTCTTGGATATTGAGTTGAAGTCGACAGGAAAAGACTCATCATAGGAAGGCCTTAATGTATCCCCCATCAATGACACGAAACAAGTAACAAGATTTGATGTAGATCAAAGTAACAAGTGATTCAAGACTGACTCAGGGATGGCCGACGTAATAGAAGGATTTAAGGACTACATAAATGGCCAACACAATAGAAGACTTTTTAGGTTGGACATCTTTTTGAACATATTGATGACACAACAACTGTCTTGGAAACACTGACTCAACAATAGGGATCACATACCAATTTGTAATCTTATAAAGGAGTATGATGAAGAGATGAGCATATTTTCCAACCTAGACACAAGGCGAGTAAAAGGGATGTCATGTTCAAAAGTGACTCTTCCATGGAATACAGGTTTAGACATATTTCTTTCCTGATTGTTTCCCCCACCATTTTTGGCGAGTACCTCTTTATTTTTATGCAAGTTTGAGGAGGATAACATATGCTTGTAATGTAAGCTCATCCTTTACACGAGTCCCTCAGAGTATGTTTAACGAACCCTAGGAAGGAGTGGTTCAGTCCCATTATGGGTCTTTCGATGTTTGTTTAATGATTCCAAGGATATAAAACTCGGGGTTTTTTCATGTTTTGAGAGTTTGAAAAACACTTAAAGAGAACTCTCCCAGTTCCTTTTTTGTAAAGTAGTTTGATAGGACCGAAAAAGTGATAAACTATTGCCCACCAAATGTTTTCTTCAAATACTTTTATGAGCGTGAAAATAACAAGATCACTCGGCAATCTTTTCATGTTTAGAGAGTCTGAAAAGAGCTTAAAGGGAACTCTGGGGGGTTCCTTTTTCGTATAACCTTTATGAGTCCGAAAAAGTGATAAAAGTATACTTGGTTACATTCTCATTGATTTACGAGCACGAGAAAGAACAAATACTAAGCTCGGTAACTTATTCTCGTGTATTTACGAGCATGAGAAAGAACAAACACTAAGCTCATGATTGTTTTCATTTTTACGCAAGCTTTAAAACAAAACAAAACTATGCTTGGACCTAGTTTCATTTTTACACAAGATTGAACCAGAGGAAACTATGCTTGAGAGTAGGTGGTTTCATTTTTACACAAGCTTGAACCAAATGAAACTTTGCTTGGAATTCCCAACGTAGAACACAAGGATGGTTGGTACTTAGCCCCTAGTTTAAGAAGCTAGTGGTTCAACTTCATCATGAAGTCCAGAGGCTAAGTCAAATTCCCCCCAAGCTTCATTTTATCCAAATGCAAAGGAGAATGAAATGAAGCTTGAAATACTAAACGAAGGACTTGACTCAAATAGAGAGGGGGAAGTTGTTTCATTTTTTAACAATCTTGACATAGGATAAGAACTATGCTCATAAACTCTGTGTCATTTTTAACGAGGTTTCCACAGAGAAGAAAAAACTATCCTCGTAAGTGGTTTCATTTTTTAACGAGCTTGAAATTAGAAAACTATGCTCAAAGAACTCTGTTTCATTTTTTAATGAGGTTTCCTCAGAGATGCATAAACTATCCTTGGAACTCTTCTTGATCATGGATTCCAAGAGAACAATGCTCTGGAATGACACCATGTAAAGCGATAAAAATCGGTCATGGCTACCAAGAGGTCTTCACTAGAAGGAAGAAACACACTCTGGAAGGACACCATGTCGAGGTTCATGACAGGAGTAAAGAGATCAGGCTCTAACAACCCTATCGAAGATATCACCATGTCCACTATTGGATCTAAGTCATCAGAAGTTGAATCCATGGGTGACAACGCCACATAATTGACCTATGGCAGGGGTGATACCATCTGCATATAAGAACCATTTAGGGAGGCAATCCATTCAGGGTCAATGAATTAAAGTTGATCAACAGTCACAACTTATCCATTGTGAGGGAAAGATATCACATGAAAAATAGTAGACACAATATCTTTCATGGCATAGACATAATCTCACCCAAGGAGTAAAGTGAAATCCAAGGGTTCTTGGACTACCATGACATCGATAAAGACAATTTTCCCTCCCAAAGTTATAGGAAATTGAGGAAGGGTCCCTAAAGGTTGACTAGTTCTTCTATTAAAAGCTAATAGATTCTACTTAACCAGTGCAAGTGGAGGACAACCCAAAGCTTGCCAAGCAAAAGAGGACAAAATACTAATGGATGCACCTTCATCTATCAGTGTTTGAGGAACGTCTCGACCAAAAACCTGTACTATAATCTAGAAAGGAATGTGAGAGGGAAGACGAGGTCCAGCTAGCACACCCTAATCAAAACGGATGGCCTCATTACTTGGAGGGGGTCCTACGAGAGAAGGAGGAATACCCCTCGGCACAGGATATTTTGTATCAATGAGAAAAACATGGGCAGTATCGAGTTTACTCTCTAGCGGGAGAGTAGGATCGATTGATGGAGAGATCAGATCGACCACTTGAGTTTCATTCTCCAAGGAGAGAATGGGGTCAACAGGTGGAAATAGATCGACCACTTGAGTTTCACTCTCTAGAGGGAGAGGGAGATTGACCGAGGGAGAGATCAGATCAACCACTTGGATTTCACTCTCTGTAGGGAGAGTGGGGTTGACCAAGGGTGGGATTGGATCAACCACTATGTCAACTGGTTTAACTAAGGACATGACCATATTGACGACATGATCAACCGAATTGACCGGTGAAAAGACCAGAGTGATCATTCCATCAACTATTGGAGGGTTGAGAGAAAGCTTATGGTAAGTAGCTAGAAGTTGAGGTTGTGAAATAGTCATGTCTTACAGTAATTGAGAGGCTTTGTCCATACAAGGGCAAAGATGAGTGAGATGATTCCCTTTTCATAACATTCACGAGAACTTGACTCTACTTTTCTTCTTCCCAACGATATCATCACTAGTTGATGGGAGGTCATCAGTATGTTGTTCAGAGCCTGATGACATGGGTTGGTCAGGGTGTGTAGACTATACTTCTATAACCTTGGATAGACCAAGGCAATCCTTAAGAAGATGGATACCCTTACAAAGCCTACAAGGGTACTTGGGCTTACGAGTTGTTTGGGTGATCTTGAAATCATCAACACTCCCAGCACGATTAACAGTAACTGGTTGTTTTCCAACATGTTTGACAGTGGTTGGAGGTTTTGACCCCTCGCTTATCTTTCTTCTTCTTAATCTTTCTTTTCTTCTTCTTCTTATTCACTGGGTTATTATCTTCATAGCTTTCACCTGTTGGAGAAGATGAAATGGAAGGTGACATTGCAAGAGAAGAAGGCGAAGAAGACCTTACTAGTGAAGAAGGTGAAGGATCAACATGAGGTTGATGCTCTTGGGGGGAAGTGCTTGTAATTGAAGCACTAACTGCATTCAATATTACCTGAGTGGAAAACAACCATGTTGGTAATCCAATAGTGAGACCTGGAAGGCTCAAAGTAGAAATGTGAGGAGGACCAATGTTTCCATAAGAAGGAAAAACAAAAGGTTCCCTTGGAGCAAGGGTTCCTTCATTGGTCATTCCAAGAGCTGATGCCATTAAATAAATCCATCCTAGAGTCTGCTAGGGAAAACAAATAGCACATGCTAAAAATCTAGTAAACAAGCAAGCAAACAAAACCTTCTCACAATGAATGCACTAGTTGGTGATGAAATCCAACGTCGCGGGAACAATGCAAGAAAGGGCTGAGATAGAGTGGGTGGAAAAGTTATGTTGATGACCTGCTTAATGGACTTACACCCTGGTGCAAGCTCCCACACATAATTGTGGGTATACCCTCCAAGGAGCCTGAGTGAGTTTAGCCAACGTCGATTCCAGGTACCGTGAAGACTTTCCCCTCCACAGTCACCTCGTGTAAAGAACCTAGAGAGATAGGCCACTAAGGTTACCAATTACTACAGTGATGCCTGGGGAAATAGTCAACAATCTGATCCACGTGCAAGGGCAGGGTATCTAGCCCGAAATCAACTTGAAAGGATTCCACTCATCATTGTGGGTATACCTTCAAATGACCCCCATAATATGCGCAATCCCTACACCAAAACCAACAAAGTAGGGTGAGTAACTCTTCCAGTCTCAACGTGACCTCGTGATTGACCCTTGTGTGAGAAGGGCTTCCCAGGAAAAAATGAAGTAAGTGGATTTAACTCTCCCTATCACAAGATATTATGTTTGTTTGTAGCTTTGGAAAGTTATCTTTCACTCCTATTCCAAAGCCCTACAACTAATCTAATGTAGGTTTGCTACCAGAAAATATAAAAAATGTCGAATCAATTTTTATAAGTGCTTTATTTTATGGTTGTTGTTACTCAAAAGGAAAATTCCATGGACAATATGGTGTTTTGACCGACTCGAAATTTATGCAAAGAGATGAAGATACAATTTTTTCATTTTGATGAAAGCTATGCTAAAAGAAGGAGAAAATGTTTATCATTCCTAGATGGACAATGTCCCAAAATCTTAAAACTCATCAATATCAAGATTCTCAAGAAATGAGAAAAAAGTACTGTACACCAATGCATGATTCATGCCCCCCCCCCCGGGCCATGAGGGGGAAAAAATTTCATAATTTAAGATCAAAAAATGCCAAGAATCATGCAATTCCGCTACTTCAAATGCAAGGATGCCCCCAATCTAATACAAAGGAAGAAATTAAATATTTTTGTTTCAAAAATTTCACTAAAAGCAATAATTAACTTTCTTAAAAGAAAGAAACCCAAACTAAAAGTTTTCTTTTAAAGTGAATGACTCAAAAGAAATATGATCTTTCCCTAAACAATTCTAAAGAAAACACATGCTTTGTAATTGAAAGACACTCAAAGAAAGAGACTATTCCTTCAAAACCAAAAAAAGCAAAGATGGCTAAAACCAACTCAAAGAATGTCAAGTAGATTGTAAACAGATCAATATAGGCTCCAAAAGTTCAATCCAGCTGATCAAAGAAAAACTGGATATCAAAATATGACAAGACCCAATCCAAAAAAGTTTACAAACAAGTTCGCAACCTAGCAGTAGAGTACAGTCTGAGAATTAGGTATTCTCGTAGGCTAGACACTGGTAGGGTGCGATAATTAGGTATTCTCGTAGGCTATACACTGGTAGGGTGCAATAATTAGGTATTCTCGTAGGCTAGACACTGATAGGGTGCGAGAATTTTCCACTGGATCTAACAGCAGGGTGCGAACATTAATGGTTCTCATAGGCCATAGAGTGGTACAGTGCGAGAATGTCTATAATCAAAGAAAATTTTGAAAAAGGACAGGGAATCTAAGTGAACTTCTATATCCAGAGAGTCTGAATGGATGTCCCACAGACTCAGAAACCAGAAAACAAGCAATCAAAGGAAGGGAAACTGGACTAACTAGGAAAAAATTTGTTCCCCAGTATGGTCACCAATTTTGTTATCGGATAAATTGGTATGTGCAGACACTAACTGATATCCCTAGATCTAGAACAAAACACACCAGAACATGATGCTTTCCTTAAGTTTTATATATTGAATTTACTAACTAAAGAGGGATGGGTGACATACCATTTAAACATCGCTTCCTCTCGCCATCACCATCATAGCTTCGTTCCAATGCTCATAAAGTGATAGTAATAGCATAAACTTGATATAAACCTATGTATGTGATCAAGGAATCGTACAATAAAACACAACAAGATTTATAGGAAAGAATCATATTACTGTATCATATTAAATGTGAAAGAGAGATTACAACCATGGCCTTGATGTCATAAGGTCCCTTCCAACTGTACTTCATTTCCCACACACTTTCACTCCAAGAATTCTGAGAGCACAAATATGATAATATTCACAATCTATCTTGACAAAGGGAAAAACTCAAAACCACTCTAACCAAGCTAATAATTCCAAGCCAAATCCAACTTAGCGAATCCAAAAAGCTAACTTTCTCCATGAGAGCTCCTCTTCTTTTATAAGATGAAGAGGATAAGGTGAGGAGGTTAGGATGATCCCACTAAATCATGAAAGCGAGTAAGATCAAAACCATTCATATACCACCTCACCATGGAAGTTTCTCCTTCTAGAAGATTCGAGAAAATGCTTGTTTTTCCCACGTGTAAGCATTCTCACACCCTACCTATAGAGCAACCTGTGAACATATCGCAACCTAGCTATGGTGCAACCTGCGGGAATCAGGCATTCTCGCACCCTGCCTATATAGAATCCTACAAACATCCTCTTTAATAGGGTTTTTCAAAGGAAAATGCAACTTCTTTTCTTAGGAAAAGTTCTTCTCCCTTCTCTCTTTAGGAACTCAGGCCACTGACCCCTCTGAAGACTACAGATAGGTTTACATCATTAGCAGTCATATGGATGACAAAAATAATGTGTAACAGGTGTAGTGGAGACTGCACGGCTAGACCAAAGTGCCTGTTGCACTCCTTGGATCTCTCTCTCAATTTTGTTGTACATTGCCTCTTGCTTGGCTTCCTTCTTTTCTGTTATTTCTTCTATAGCTTTGTTCATAGTGGCAAGGAGGAAACTAAATTCATCTGGGGTGAGCATGGTATTCATATTGGTTATAGGGGTTCTAGGTTTCTTCTGGGAGGAATATTTTAGAGGTGAAACCTTCCTTTTCTTTGATGAGTCCTCTTCATCTCCTGGCCTCTGTTATACTTCTTCTAAGTCTTCATCATTACCTTCTTTCTTAGGTGTAATGGATGCGGTCCTTACAAATCTATTGTCTATATATTTTATTTCCTCATCCTTCTTTGTCTTTATTGTTTTCTTCGTCTTACTGGGCCCAGGTGTATCCTGCGTAGCTTCTGGGCTGTTGATGTCAGATAATTCTTCGGGGTCTGTTGAATCAAGGAGGTCTACCAACCATTCCTTGGTGATTTCCTCCAAGTCTTCTTATTTCATCTTATAATAAGACTATAACTTCTCTTTGTTATCATCAATGCATGTTGTTATGTAAATGAAGTGGCAGTCCATGCTGAACTTCATTAAGGGCCTAAACTTGAAGAGGGTATTTGGGGTTATCTGAGGCTCAAACTAGATGGAGTGCTTCAACTGATTGTAGTAGGTGTGGAATACGACATTGGATTGCCATTGTTTTCTCATATCATTTGAGTACCATAAGGTACTGAACTTCACGGCTAAGGGATTAAAAGTGTCGAGGTCTGGGAAGGTTGCATCTTTCGATATCTCCCATGCAATGAAATATATAAGTATCAAGAGCCAGCTAAAATGGAATTCATGCCCCTGATCCCGAGCTTCTCTGCAGTCGATCTCTAGTTGATTCACCAGGTACTTCACCCAGTTCATCTATATTCCCTCTACGCACTTTCTTGGGAGGTAAACTACAAAGTCGGATACTTGCATGGGTTGATTCTTATGAACGAGCTTCCCTGCGATCAGGTGACATGCAAGGTGCATTGCGCTACTCTAAATAGAGGCTACCTTGCAGCCTCGCACTCCTTTATGAACATCGCAATAAGATTCTTTGATCTTCTAATCAAGAGCATAGTCTGTGGTCTTTCCAAGATAGTAGTCATGGGGATCAGGGCCCTGCATCCTAAGACCTATGATCCTATTGATCAGCGCTGGATCAACAGTAATGTGGTGGTTCAACCATAGGTATCCTTTGTGTTATCTCACTAAGAGTAGCTTAACACATGCATTGACTTCTTAGTGACATCCGAAATGTGGGATCTTCATGACATTCAACAGAGTGGATTGCGTGAGGTTCATAGTCCATTGATGAGGGACAAGCTTTGAGTTCTTCCCCTTGGTTCTGGTTAGGTACTTGTGTAGGGAAAGCATAATGTATAATTTACGATCTCCCAGGTTGAAGTCACTAAACTTCAATGGTACAATCTTGTCTTGATCTATGCGGATTGCGCGTACCCCTTTCGGTAGGTATGCGGTGACTAGAGTGTACTCAAAGTATCTATGCACATTGTCTTTGTTGATCGCACCACTTAGAGGTGGTATGTAAGAAGGTAGGATGGATGGAACCAACATTGCATTAGCCATATCATTTTTATGTTTGGTTCTACATTCTGCACTAGCTCGGGATGTTCCTGCTTGAGCAATCGACGGGGAGGCTTGCACTCCTCTCATCGATGATGCCTGTAAAACTGTAGACAACCCTTGTTCTGACATGAATCTTTCGGTTATGAGGCTAGCGAGTACCTCTCTTGCAGATTCTTTGGCTGTAGTAAATTCATCAGACATACATGCTTGGAAAGAAAAATTAGTCAGGGTTCACAATGATCTTAGATACTGTACTAGGATGACCAACCAGATCGCAATGACCACTATATACAACTACTATTTTGTAGGCTTCTAATTCTTAGTTGGAAAAAGTGTTCTTCGTGCATGTTGCAACAAACTAAATAAGAAATTTGGCAATGGTCTGCTTGCAAAAGGCATGAATCTTCCATTAGTGTTGATATGTCTATCATGGTGTAGTCCAATGGTCTAGTGATGATCCTTTAATGCTTTTCTGTCCATTCGAGGCAGAATTTGAACGGGTATATCAATCTAATGATTATATCTATTCGTCATGGATAAGTGTCATAGGTCGCTATTCTGATATCTCGACAAAGCTCCCATTCTGCAAGTTTTCTTTCTGTGATGGTCTATCTGGAATCTTATGCAACTTTTCAATATTTTCCCTCTTCGTACTTAACTTTCTAGCTTTATTTCCAGTGAGCTTCGTCTCAGTAGTTCTTTTCCCATTCTGGTTCCTATTTTCCTTGGATATAGTTACTTCTCACTACTGAGGTTCTTTCTTAGGGTTCATGTATAACATCTCTTCTTTATCTGAGATAGAAACTTCAGCCTTCTGCGAGTCCTCTAGTGTTCTGATAACGTTGACATCTGGGTTCCTTGTGTGATATAGCTTTGATCTATTCTCATGTTCTTCAATCAACTGTGCAATCTTTCTGGTCATGAAGTCTTTTAACTCTTGTCTCTGTTGTTCTAAAACTTTTTCTTCTTCCTTCTTTCTGGCTTGATCTCTTTCAATCCAAGGATTTCCAAGTAATATAGTAAATGGGGCGTTGTCCTCAATAAATTTGATAATCTCAAAATCTTCTTCTGTTGAAGTTCCATTAACATTCATAGATATCTGATTGAGCCTTCCACATAGGTTCACTATTTTCCCTATGAATAACCCTATTCCACTCAGTGAAGGGGTCATAATAGGCCTCCCTATAACTTCCCAAGTTCTTTATGTCATAACAATCACCTGTGTTTCCTCATCCAGAACATAGTCAATGTCGAAGTCTCCTATTCTTACCTCGATGTATTCTTTCTTGTTAAATACCTCTGATAATATAACATGTCAGTGATCATTCAAGGTGTCTTGTATCTGTAGTAACATCTTGTTCGATTCTCTCTAGGTTTTTGTTATTTCTGGATCTGCCTTAGGGTTTTCTTCTTTCAGATTCATGCCTTCAATTTTAGCAATCATTCTACAACAATCTAATACTTCGTGGTCCAAATATTTACAACAGAGACAACTAGGTCTACCACTAGGGAATTCCTTAGCAATATGTCATGGTCTTCTACAAATGTAACAGAGGTTTAATCCTCTCTTTCTTTTAAATGATCCCCAACCTCTTTTGTACTGCGCACTAGGGTTATGGTAGCTAGCCTGCAAAAAATTCTTTCGAGGATCCTGCATCCACTTGTTAGTCTAGACATTCTTTCTATGCATAGGTATAACATATCTATCAGATCTATTCATATTAAACTTTCTTTCATCTATCAGAGCCATGGTTTTCAAGCTAGGATAGAATATACCTAGATCCATACTCTAGAAACAAAAAATTTCACTTATTTTACTTTTGCAGAGCACAAAGCTTCTAGATCTAATTTTTTTTTACTATTCTTACCTCTATCAGAGCACAAAGCTTACATATCTTACCTCTTTTTTGCAGATATGACCTTTTTTCCTTAGAAACTTCTACTTTTACCTTTCTTAGAGCACAAAGCATTCAGATATTGCTTTTTTATTCATATATGGCCTTCTCTTTTTATCACAAAGCTTCACAGGTCGAATAAAAATATGTGCACTAGGGAAACATATCTACGCACAAAGCTTTCATAGTTTCTAGATCGAATCTTTGCACATATATTTTCTTTCTTAGTTCTTATCAATCACAGTTTCAGTCCCGAAAACAGAACCATTTGTTAGCACAGGAGCAGACTCGGGGTTCAATGCTTACAACAATGCACCAACAAAACCCTAACTACCAGCCCTTCTGGAAACACCTGCGAAGAAGATGAAGTCTCATTCGAGGTAGAGGCAGGGGTGGTTGCAATACTCAGGTGTCTGCAACCTTAGTTGGGACACATCTCTGTGATTTCAACACTTAGAAAGAACTTAGCATAGGTCATTCATCAATATACATTCCTTATTATACTTAGTAGAAGGTATAGAGCATCGCAACATTCACTTAGATCTAATATTCTAGCACTTAGCAAGAGTAAAACAGATCAAATCTAGTAGATCAGCACTAAGCATCTTCATATATATCAAATCTAACATTCATTCACATCTCATAATCAAAAAACAAGAATAGATCTATCCAATCTAATCTAAGCACTTAGCAATACAAAACATCTAATAATAAGCACAAAGCACAACACACAGTACTTATGTGGTTCACCCCCACCAACTCTTCTTCTTTATTAGCTTCAGTCAATCAGGTTACAAAATAGAGCTTATCAAAATCCTACTCCACATAGGGCAAGATATCTATGTGCAACTCGCCAAATCCTCCTTCCCTGAGTAGATATGGCATAGAGCCTCCTTACAATCTGTGCACTCAACACTTATAATACTTGCACTTAGCTTTGCAAGTTTATCACATAGATCAACTCTTAGCACTAAACCACTACTAAATTCTCCTTTTAGAGTATTCTTATATAGCCTCGAATTCTACTTATACATTTACAAAAGTGGGCCTAAGCGTGGGTAAACCCACAGGCCAACATCCCAATCCCATTACATTATCCCTAAAAACCCAAAAAGGACCCAAACTGGGCTAATATCCCATGATCTCTGCTTCATATTGCATGCTTCCTTCGATAGGGCATCGAAGTCCCAAAAATGGTCAAATATGACCAAGTATTTCCCAAAACTTGGTCAAGGGCCAACACCCTCCTTGCAGGTAACATTATTGTATTCCCTTAACTTCTCGGCTGGGATTTTAGATTTCCCATAAGTTGATGTGAACTGATATATTAATTCCTCCCAAGGAGACAAAATCTTAGGAGGAAGTTCAAAGAATTCATCTGCAACCTTTCCTTCCAAGGAATTGACAAACAAGCGCATGCAAGTGTTATTGTCGTTAGCCCCTATGTTATGATAAGAATTAGAAAATGCCACCAGGTGTTCATTTGTACTGACAGTGTTATTTCCTGAAAACTTAGGAAAATGATCTTTAAACTTTGGAAGTGGGTGAGTAGCAGGTGCTAGGTTAACAAGAGAGGACACATGCCACAGTGTGGTTGTGGCATCTTATTTGAACTAAAGAAACCAATACTCTTTAATGACTTTGGTGGGGTTTGTAGTAGATTGGATAGGGATATGGTGGTTGTACAAGCTACCAATCACTAATGACGATGAATATTGGGAAGATGGAGCACTTTTGATGCCACTAGAGCCACCATTAGATGCCATCTTGTGGATGATAGATGAGGGAAAGAAAGGCAAGCTGGATGAATCAGATAAATTTCTTCTTAGATCACTTTGTTGGGCAGATAACACACCATTTGTTCTTCCTATTTCAGCAATAGGATTAATTTCAGGCGACAAGCCCCTTCTTCTTCTAGAATAATGAGATTATAAGGACATGAAAGAAAGGTCATAACTCAAAGAAACAAAGGGTTACTGTTGATTTCTAAGCTGTCTACATCTAGCCTCTAATTGTTCTTGAGCACTAATATATTTTTCAATTGTTGCCCAAGAATGGTTAAGCTCAGCATGGGTATTAGTAGTGTCTAGAATGGTGTTAAATAGGTTCAAAGCAATGTTGTTCTAGTCTTGAAGACCAAGCTCGATATTGGGTTGTCTTGCAAAAAAAACAATCATTAATAGAAAAACAGTCAGAGAATCAATTTCATAAAAAGAAAGATGTATTGATGAAAATCGAGTATAACAAATTAACTGGAGAGATATCAAAGATGTCCCTAGTATGGTTGCCAAACAAATGTTGAGGAAAAGATATGAAATAATCTTACTCAATCATTTTCATACTCTTCTTTTCTAGAGAGAAGTATATGGGAATATCACCCTATGTTTATAGCCAACAAAAATAACATCCCAACTCACAAGTATTAATTACGAGTGCTTAGGATAGTCTTTTATCAACAAAAATCTTGCTAGAAATTTAATTTTTATGTAATTTTCTAAACATATCAGTTGCTGAAATAAATGTAAAGGTAGAAGTAAAGTCACGAAGATGATAATCAAGACAGATGAGACATCAAGAAATTCATTAATATACTATCCTTATTCACACCGCAAATCAAACCCTAAGTACAGTTCGATGCAGTAATACTAAAGATTAAGCACTCTAACCATATAGCACCTAGCACTGAATCACATCTAGAGTTCACCAATAAAGCACTAAGAATCCATAGATCTATCTAGCATTCATAACATTCAATGCACTAAATAGATTCAAAGCATAAACATCATAGCACAAAACAACTCATCAACACAAGATTTACGTGGTTAACCCTAGTGTGGGGCTACATCCACCAACTTCTTCTTCTTCTATTATTATTCTTCAATCTCTTACATTCATCTAATCCTATGCACTAAGACATAAATCCAAGCTTCGCAATGGACAAGTGATCTATGAACTAAGCACCAGATCCACCTGTTGAGGAAAATATATGAAATAATCTTACTCAAGCATTTCCAGACTCTTCTTGGCTAGAGAAAAGTAGACGAGAATATCACCCTATGTTTATAGCCAATAAAAATAACATCCCAACTCACAAGTATTAATTACGAGTGATTAGGATAGTCTTTTATCAACAAAAAGCTTGCTGGAAATTTAATTTTTATGTAATTTTCTGAACATATCAGTTGTTGAAATAAATGTAAAGGTAGAAGTAAAGTCACGAAGATGATAATCAAGACAGATGAGACATAAAGAAATCCTTTATTTCATTCAAATTCACCAAAGAGTCATTTTCTTTAGAAAATCTCATACAAAAATTTTGGACCAAAGTCAAACTTAGAAATCCCCGATGGAACATACAAAAGGATCTCTGACAGAAAACAAAAAATGAACTCTAAAAGATGGATCAGCTTGCCATAGACTACTGCCCACTCAACTCTGTACAATAGCCTTTGTTAGTCATGAAAATTAATTCACAAATAAACAAGTCTACACACACTATCAAATATAGATCAACACCTTTGAAAAAAAAGTGTCTGAATGATGTGATTCAACCCCGAATATTGCAATCTACAATAAGACCCTACTATCATAAAATAGAATTAGGCTTGTGATGAATAATGAATGAATGAAAACTGAACTATCTCAACATAAACTCAAAGAAAAAACCTTAGTATGCTTCTGATTCTATCTTCCTTTTCTTCCTCCCTTTCCTTTACATTTAAACAAATTAGAATTGGTTGAAGTAGTTGAACCAACTCATTAGTTAAGTTAATTAAAAGACTCAACTAATTTTAGTTAGGGGGAAGAGTAATAGTTATAATAAGGGTTATAAATAAAATAATAACTAGTAGGTGTTATAACCCTAAATTGTACCATCCATGCTTACCTGGCATCAGGCCAACTCATTGCCCTTCATTGCCAATGCCATGCTGAACAGACTCTTCAAAAACCTCCTAAATTAAGTAACCCATGCCATAACCTATCACTGGGCATGTTGGAACACTAGCAGGCCTTATACTGCACGCGTTGGAAAGCTGGCTGGCCCACTACAACCCGTGTTTACCTAACAAAGCAAAACATCAGGAAAGTTGCCGACGAAACGAAAAGCTTTGGGTCAGTTAACTGGAACTCCCAACTATGCATGGCCAAGAGTTCATCTAAAACCATAGCTCCTTCTAGCCTATAAAAGAAGGGGTAGGGGTACTATTCAAAGGAGGAAAATCATAGCGAAGAAACGTTGCCCAATTGCCGAATCCGTTTTGTCCCAACCCTTTAGCCTTTCCTCAAGCTTTAGGAGAATTCAAGCAAAGCAGTTGGAGAACAAAGAAGAGGAGGATCCCAGGATCAAGATCGAGGAACGGTGGCTGGTCTCTATAATCATTGTGAGTTGATTCATCTTGAGATTAATAAAAAGATACTTTTCCCGTCCCAAATGCACGAGTTTTATATGTTATATTTGATTTGTGTTTAATCTCTAACCCTCTAGTAGAACAATAGCATGCATTCATAGTTTTGTCTTGATTGTAGGATCTCTTTTTGGAAGGAGCAGTAGAAGCAAGGGGATAAAGCGCAATGGAGGATCTACACCAACCGTCGATAAAAAGGTTAGTTGATTCTTCCCATGTTTGCCTGTGAAAAAGGGTTTTAGGTTGGGGTAGAAGGTTAAAAGTTATTTCTGAAGGGTCATGATCTGCATGCAAGTTTAATCCCTAGCTTGTTAGTTCATAGGGTGCAATTTCCCCACAACATAATTGGCAACTCCACTGGGGAGATTTACTCTTATGGTTTCCTGGATTTAGTTAAAGATTTTTGGGTAGTTCAAAGAATCAGAGTTTCAGTTTCTTTGTTTACTTGTTTTTTGTTAGGTCGAAGCTAGCAGGGAACCTGGTTATCAATACCAGTTTTTCCTTGACTGTTGCTTGACATTTATTCTCGGGACACACAGAGGTACACGCGGCCTATAGAAGGCCTGTACGTGTGTAACCCGCGCCCTAACCTTCTACAGCCCGCATTTGAACGCCTGTTGTAGTGGTTTCAGTGGCGTGTAGAGCCTAGGAAGCTTAAGAGGCAGTCTCCTCTTCCCTATCAGAAGTTTACCTTCTCAGGGGGCTTTCTGGATCCTGTCTGGGTCTTGTTGGTTTACTATCTTGCTTTCAGTCTGCCTTATTGTGTTGGTTATTCTTTGCATTTGTTTTCTTTATGCAAATTTTCTTTTTCTGTTAAAGTAAAAGCATCCAAGCCTTTTAGATACCCTGGTTGTCAATACCAGTGGCCTTTTTCAGGTCTGGGTTGCCTGTGTGTTGTTTTATCTTAGCTTTTATACAAACCCGCAGCCTGCTCAAGGTTAGCCTGCGGGTACCCGTGCTCTGTTATAGCTCAGCACGCGTTTGCATGCGTGCTGTTTTGGTGATAGTCGCGGGCTTGATTGGTAGCTTTTCATATTGGGTGGGGCAGTCATCCCCTCCTATGGTGAGAAGAGCTCCTCTCATGGGTTTAGAGTCTGGGGCTGCACAATTAGCAGGTTAGGGCATCTTATCCTTAGCCTGTGTTTTTTAGTTGATGTTTTGATAGAAAAGACAAAAGAATTTATTTTTTTATGGTTTTTAGACAAGTGTTAGAATCGGTGCTTTCTTGATTGCTCTTTCGCATCTTTGCTCTGATTCTTTTGTGATCTGCGCTTTAGGCCAGAGTTTTATTTTCATTTTCTTGGTTTTGTGCTTGTCGGCATTTTTCCTTTGTTGCGTCATTTTGCAATTAATAAAAAAAAAAATTCTTGTTTCATTTTCTTCTTGATTTGAAGATTGTGTTGTTGCATCAGTAGCTAGGAAGAAGTCTTTTTGCATAAGTTTTTGCAGTGCATTTAAAGTATAAGTAGCTCACAGATGTGAGCGAAAGTCCTTCGTATTTACTACATGAAATCTTAGTAAATTTAAGAAGGAAAAAAGTCTTTCTTGTTGAAAATTTGTTGGTTTTGCATTTTTTGTAAAAGTTTTTGTTTCCAGGCATTTCTTGTTCATTTTGCTTTGAGTCTTGTTACACACCATTAGTTTCACTCTCATACCTTGTGACTTAAAAATCCCATTAAAAGCAATGCTAATTAAAATCGAGTAGACTTTTTGTTTGTAGGGTGCATACACTAGCTCAGGACTAGGGCCTTGGAATAGGTTGGAGAGTAAATTCTCCAAGGCCACTCAAACCAAACATTGGAGTCTGTCAATAGGGAGTGTAGAAGTCAAGTTACGAAAAGTTATCCGGGACCCCCCTCTAACACAAGGGCTAAACACGAGGTCATGTAAGGAAAGGTAGCAGAGATAACCCCTCCAAAGCTGGACCGAGCGTTGTGGAGAACACATATTGAGGATTTGTTAAGGGATTCTGTCATTTGCATTTGCCACGGAGCTTGGTGGGTCTTGAATCCGTTCGAGGTCCTCAGTTGTCTTCCAGACCATTTTCTCTCGATACCCTTGACAGGTTTCGGGCCTGATACCCTACTCATTGTGGTCTACCCGACTATCGACTGTACCCGCCTGGTGACTGTTCACGAGTTGGCAAACTAGTTGCCAATATTTTCTAGGGACATACACAGGTGACTGCAGGGGTATACTGCGGTACCTAGGACAGACATCGGGCCATGATTTGTAGAGTATACCTGGAGGGTGCTTCCGTATTTGAGTTGCACTTGCACCGGTAAGTTGCTCTAGTGTTGGTTGTTGTAACTGTTCTTCCAACTAGTTTAGTGCTTGCTTGATTTATCTTCTAGAGGCTTTCTTTAAGTGAGTGTTACTGCTTGTTCATGTAGAATACCTTAGCGTGTCGTGAATCTTCTCACACAGTGGAGGATTTAGATCTTCGCTGGTCACGAAGGCTTCTGGGCCTGCCGTCGGTTATACTGGAGCCACCCCTGCCACCTTTGAGGTGGAAGTTAGACCAACGAGGGTCTTTCGAAGCAACCGGGTCTCAAACCATTGAGCCCGAACAACTCCCGAAGGAATCAATAGCCAATCTTGGATCGGTTGAAACCTCAAACGCCGATACTTGGCCAGACATTATTSTGCCAATTCAATTTTACGAACGCCTATCAGCACCTAACCCAGTTATGGAACCAAATTCTGTTACTTCAACTGGGAATTMTTCCATTCCTATCACTATTGCTACCACAGGAGAAGCTTCTCCTAACTTGCCTTTGTCGACGGTCCGGGCCACCATGGTCTCGGCCGCAACTACGTCACACAGTGGACCGACCCCATCTATCGCGGCGGCCACACCTCSTTACACACCTAGTGCGATAGGCCCTCCATTTTCATACGGTATGCCTAGTTCAGGTACAAGTCCTGCACTCACTTCCTCCACTTTACAGACTTTGGGTCGTGGGGCAGGGAGCTCTAATGCTCCTCTGCAAGGTCAACTTGGGGGCATTCCTGTCCCTTTCAATGCTTTTCCTTACGCTGGGGGTCATATCCCTCCTTCATCCCCTTCGCTTAGTGGATTGCATCAGCAGTCCGTCGGGCAGCCTGCACACATGAGTTCACTTGGAGCCGGGAGTCAAGGAACACCTGCACACACTCTGTCGATAGGTTCGTCATCGTTTGTTTGGAACGGGACGTTTGGTAATAAAAATTTTGCATCCACTACTTTCCCATCAGGGGGAACACCCATTTTTGGACAGTCTACGCCGAMACAGGGTACTATTCCTGCGCTAGGGGCACATATACYAGGACCTTGGAACTCCAGACAAGGATTCGTTCCTTCATCTGGAATGTCGTTCTGGGGCAATTCTTTCCACAGTCAATGGAACCCCAGACAGACTTCTATGCCTCTCCCCTCGGGACCGGCATGGGGTAATCCTTCCCAAAGTCTGTCAAACATGATGAATGCCCAACATCCTATGTCCTTCATGGGGAATCAACAAATGATGTCTCCTCAAATGCAAAACCCTTACGCTGGTCAGGGCCACGGTTTCTACCAAAACCCTGGCCAGCAGCCAAACTTTGCCTGGCAACCTGGTGCCAGTCAAACTCCAGGACCCTTTTATCCTAGCTATCAACAGCAACCTAAAATACCTTTCTTGGCAACATTACACTTGCCAGATTTAACACGGTTGTTGAATGATCCTATCTTTCATGATCCGCATTAGCCTCCTATGCCGACGAAGTTGCCTTTGGACATCCCAAACTTCGAGGCCAAGCCTAATGAATATCCAGGTGATCATGTGACTACATTCCACTTATGGTGTTCATCCAACTCACTGAAATATGACTCCGTCCAGTTGTGATTGTTTCAACGCACTCTTATTGGGAGTGTCGTGAAATGGTACATAGAGCTTGATTGTTCACGATATTCCTTTTTTGGCGAACTGGTGATGGCTTTCCTTAACCATTTCCAGTTACCTGTGAGATATGACGCCGGCATAGACTTGCTAGCCAATTTCTCACAGAAAACAACGGACCATATCTCGGATCATATTCGAGAGTGGTGACGCCGAAAGAGTCTTATCAAAGTACTCGTTCCACCAGCATTCCTTCTTGAGTGGTTCCTTAAGTCTTTAGTTCTATAGTTATCCAAAGACGTCGCAACTTCAGGGGTTTTCTCCGAGGAAGATGCCATCATGAGGGATCAACAATTTGAGCTTATCTATTCTCAGTCTGGTCTATTGTACACCATCCTGCCAGATGCACCACGATCGATTCTGGATAAAACCATACAGAGAGTCGGACCACATGCCGATGGTATAGTTGGTTCGGCACAAACCAAGCCCACTGAGCAATTGACAAAACAATTGCAACAATTATCTATCCAACACTCAGTAGCTAGCCAGACTCCTGCTTTGGCTGCTCCTCCTACCCAAACATCGGAAGTACACTCTGTACATACGACTAATCCAAAGGCCAACCAGCAACCTGAAGGGAAGAAAAAACAACGCAAGAAGGGTAAGGGGGATAAAAAACCAACTGATAATGCTGGTGAGGGCACTACTGAAAAATGGAAGGCAAGGTATCTGTGCAACTTGTGTGCGGAAGACCACCCTACTCATCTGTGTCCTTGACTTGCAGAGGCCCAAAAGTTTGTCACACAGCAACAAAAAGCTGTGTTGACTAATCCCTTTCAGCATGGGAAAAATTTAACTCAAGCCTCTGCAAGTGCTGAAGGGGGCAGTTCAGAAACTTGCCCTCCCCTAAACAATTCATCTATCGTGAACGTATATATGGTTAAAAGTGATGCTTTCATAACAACTAGAGCGTACGACTATAGAAAACCAAGCGCCTCTAAGAAGGGAAAAGAAGCCGAGATCCCATCTCTTCCTCTACAGATCGAGAAGACGTTGGGTGAAACAATGACATGCATTCCAAAAGGTGCGTTCAAGTGAGCTTCTCACAATCCAAACGCAAGGGCCGCCCATAACTACTCTGTGGTGGAAGATTTATCACAAACCCCTTGTGCTATGTCCGCTTTGGAGGTCCTCCAAAGTTGCCCTGCTCAAAGGAAAGCCTTGTTGACTGCTTTAGGCTCTATTGAGACTTGTAACCCGGGTACCATCATGTTAGATACGACTGACTTGAAACCTCGTTTGCCTTACCATGTCGTGTTTCAGATAGTAGTGGCTCATCCCACGAAAATTTTTACACGGAATATCTTCTGCACGGTGGTAGACGAGGGTGCCTTGACTTGCGTTATGTCGTTAGCATGCTGGAAAGCCATTGGTCAACTTGAGTTGTCTCCGTCACCTACTCTCCTCACTGTGTTCAATGGTCGTTCTTTCCAACTGCATGGCATCATTCCTTCTTTCCCTGTGCAGTTAGGGGGGAAGACTGTGTGCGTTTAAGTAGAGGTAGTTGATGCCCCCATCAACTACAATCTATTGTTAGGTCGTAGTTGGACTTATGCAATGAAAGCGGCGGTCACTACAATCTTCCAAGTCTTATTGTTTCCACATGAAGGCTGGATAGTGACCATTGATCAGTTATCCTTCTCTCGACCTGACCCAGCTTTGGGGGCATCCACGGTTCCCATGGTTGATAATCCTCAAGCCGGTGTCGTCAACAAAGGAGTTGGTTTGTGCCCATCTTTGATGGGTACTTTTGATTACCCACCTCCTCATGGCGATGTCAAGTTTATATTGACCCACCACAAGGCTGATATTTTTCATGTTTCGTTGTTTCGCATGACTTACTTTCAGGATATGTGGACTCTTCCTTCCCCATCAGACGCGATGGATGAGACAGGGCATGCTGGCATGTCCATGCCCTTGTCGGCCGCTGAAGTAGCATACTCTTTGGTCCAGCAAGATTCAGCTACTCCTGATCCGACTCCCGCACAAGAGTTAGATCCACTTCTTGAGCCTATCTGGGCTCAGGATTCTCTTGCCAACACCGATTCATTAGATTTAGTCTTGCCTTCTGACGAAGACATAATCGAAGCAATGACTGGTTCGGACACATGTTGGGACGATCTTCATCACAGATCATATTTCCTCCCAGAATTACACCAAATCAAGGTAGGAGAATTCACGATCACCATGACGGGAGATCAGCCATGTCCCATTAACCTCTTAGCTACACAGGAAATTTATGCTGAGGGAAATATGGTGACTATTGCTGAAACTATACCTATCAACATCTCCCAAACCCCTGGCATCATAGACAATGTTTTCATTGGAGCATACAACTCCCCCGAGGAGATGCCAGGCATCGACCCACAAAGAGTCTATCATGAGCTAACTTTGTTGTTTTCCAAGCTCGCTTTGAGATCTGAAAGAAACATCCGGTGAGACTACATTTATGCTTTTCGATCTCGTCCGGATTAACTGAGAAAAGTAACCATTATGGAGTCTTCTTTAAGCCCTTTTCAGACTCTTTAAAGATGAAAAGATTGTCGATTGACCTTGTTTCTTCACACTCGTTAAACTGGTCCAGAAGAACGTTCCTGAAACGGGTCTTCTTTTAAGCCCTTTTCAGACCCTCTAAACATGAAAAGATTTCCGAGTGATCTTGTGACATTTCATGCTCGTTAAACTGAAATTTGAAGTCACGTCTGTCCAGCGGTAGTTTACCCCTTTTTCGGTCCGGACAGTCAACGGTACAAACAAAGGAATACTCTATCGAATTCCAATTCTTTAGAAGAGTATCCTCAGGTATAATTTTATTCCTTTTTCGGGCCTGAGGGACAAAATTTACGAAAAAGAAACCCCCTCGAAGTCCATATTTAAGCTCTTTTCAGACTCCCTAAAATTGAAAACATTGTTGAGTGACCTTATTCTTTCACACTCGTTAAAAAGGTCCAGAAGAACATTCCTGACGGAGTCCATAGTTAAGCTTTTTTCAGACTCCTTAAAATTGAAAAAATAGCCGAGTGATCTTGTCTTTGTCACACTCATTAAAATGGTTTTGAATTGACGTCTAATCGGTGCTAGTTTATCCCTTTTTCGAACCGACTAGACTATTGACGAAAAAGGTACCCCAATGCAGTTTCCTTTTATGCTTTTTCAGACTCTCTAAATATGAAAAATCACCGATCTTCCCTTCTTTGGGCTCGTTAAACTTACATCGAAGGACATTACCATTGTGTGTTCTATCAACCACATTTGCATCCTTTACCCATCAGCCTAGTAACAATTTGCTTTTGTGTCTTAACACCTTTGGCCACTGGAGGATTTTTCATGAGTATCATTTCCCTAGAACATCAGTCTTGTCCTTGTGCCTTGAGCTTGTATGTTTTCTATACTCGTTCCTCCATTGTAACGTAATATTCCTTTATTCTTTTCAAAATACTCAAAAAGAACAAAAAATTCAAATATACCCCAAAAAGAGGATGGGAAAAGTATTTTCTTTATTGGCAGCATTATGAGTTGCCCTTGGATAAAGCACATCTATCCATTTGATTCATCAGACTTTGGGATGTAGTACGACCTTAGGAAGCTTTGCTCGCTATATTGAGTTGTGTCCTCCACCGTTTGGTTACTCTTCCAAACATATGGAGAGTTTGTGTTGCCTCCTGATTCGTAGACTTATGATTAACAGATATGCTGCATGAGTCTTATCACTTGTCGTGCTATTTTCCAAGGGAAGTTTGTTACTTAGCCTGAGCCGGCCCCTCTGCAATATGTCTCTTGTCCGCATACCCAGCCATCCTGAACGTCCAATCAAGTCTTTGTTCGAAATCACTGAAGCCTTTGGTCCGATCATCAAGATTATCAAGTCCACAACCAACGAGCCGTTGAAGACCTCTAGGTAGTGCAGTCGTACACTCATATTACACTCCTACCCAAGTTTAGAATATTTTGAAGTTGTTTCTCGAGCTCTGAAGTACAGCCATCAGGCCAAATCAACTTCTAAGAGATGGATACTTTCTATGTGTATCTTTCTGATTTCGAGATGTAGCTCTGCTATGTATTGTTCGCGGCTACTCTTTATAGTTATTTGACATGGATCTACAGTGTATTTGATTGGTAGCCATGGTTCTGATTTATCCCGAGCATGGGTATGCCCGCCTCAGTGAGACATTTGATATTTTTGCAGACGATACCTCCTGATTCCTGATTCCTGGGCTCACTCATTCAGCATATCAGTATAGATTGGTAAATAATTAGTAATGTATTTCGACCATCAGATGCTCTTCTGACCTCACACATTAGGAGGCATCTGTTATAACCCTAAATTGCACCATCCATGCTTACCTAGCATCAGGCCAACTCATTTCCCTTCATTGCCAAAGCCATGCTGAATAGACTCTTCAAAAACCTCCTAAATTAAGTAACCCATGCCCTAACCTATCACTGGGCGCGTTGGAACGCTGACAAGCCTTATATTGCACGCATTGGAACGCTGGCTAGCCCACTACAGCCCGCGTTTACCTAACAAAGCAAAAAATCAAGAAAGTTTCCGATGGAACAAAAATCTTTGGGTCAGTTAACTGGAACTCCCAGCCATGCATGGCCGAGAGTTCATCTAAAACCCTAGCTCCTTCTAGCCTATAAAAGAAGGGGTAGGCGTACTATTCAAAGGAGTAAAATCATAGAAAAGAAACACTGCCCAATTTCCAAATCCGTTTTGTCCCAACCCTTTAGCCTTTCCTCAAGCTTTAGGAGAATTCAAGCAAAGCAGTTGGAGGACAAAGAAGAGGAGGAGCCCAGGATCAGGATCGAGGAACGGTGACCGGTCTCTATAATCATTGTAAGTTGATTCATCTTGAGATTAATAAAAAGATACTTTTCCCATCCCAAATGCACGAGTTTTATATGTTTTATTTGATTTGTGTTTAATCTCTAACCCTCTAGTAGAACAATAGCATGCATGCGTAGTTTTGTCTTGATTGCAGGATCGCTTTTTGGAAGGAGCAGCAGAAGCAAGGGGATAAAGCACAATGGAGGATCTACACCAACTGTCGATAAAAAGGTTAGTTGATTCTTCCCATGTTTGCCTGTGAAAAAGGGTTTTAGGTTGGGGTAGAAGGTTAAAATTTATTTTTGAAGGGTCATGATCTGCATGCAAGTTTAAGCCCTAGCTTGTTAGTCCATAGGGTGCAATTTCCCCACAACAGTAGGTGGGACCCCTTGTGACTCCCTTAGTTCATAATAATCATAACAATCATAACATAACCATTAGTCAAGTAAAACAAACCTTCTTTTGTCTCCCATCAACATATTCACTTTTGGAAAATTTAGCTCATGAAATTTGAAATTAGATTCAAAAATATTACTCATATATCCAAAATAAAACATGTTGTCCAACATTTCCTGAAGTCAACTGTCATTAATAATGATAAAATAAAACTTAAAAACCATATTTCCTGGTTTGCGATGCAACCCTCCCTTGATTGTTGCTATCACCTCTTGATTTTATTGAATTTTCCATTGGTTGTGCAGAGCCTTTAGGCCTAATCTCATTGATCATGTGGGAACAATCGTCCCTCAAATGCATCCAGGGAGACATAGATTTGTCAGGGCCATTGGAGGGTGAGGAAGGGGTAGTAGTGGCTTTTCTTTTATCAAGGGCATGGTGGGCCTCCATTTTCAATCTCTTTCTAGCATGGGAGGATTGAACTGGCGAGTGGTCAGGGGTAGCTTGGACAATGGGGTTAATAGGTGGAGGAGAAAAAAAGGACAATTTGGGCCAGCCATGATGTTGGGAGACTGTCGGGTGGAAAATCTCATGTCATCCATCATTTTTTGGGACCTCAGGTTGCAATGAGACATGAGGAGGTATGGGGATACCAAGGGCTTGTGGGGCTTGGAAAGGAGGCCTTTTAGGCCTAGGTTGGACTATTCCCTACCCAATCCAATTGAAAAATCAGGCATGAAACAATTGGCCAAGCTCTTGTGAATCAACATCAAAATGTATAAAGAAATTGGGCCTTCTTGGGCCTCGGTTCCAATTACCTCTACCTCTGTTTCCTTGGCCATGGATACCTCTACTGAAAAAACTCATCTTGCATGTGTTATTCATTAGAAAATAGTATTTCAAATAACCATACATGACAGCTCTTAAAAATATGAAATAGATTTGGCTCAACAATGTATCAGACTCATGCAATCCAATCCATACAAATTGTTTTACTCTTAATCAATGAGTAGGGGGTGAAAAGGGTTATGGGATATGTGAGGGGTTTGTATTGAAAAAAACATGATGCAATGAGGGGGAAAAGAACATGGTTACTTCTCAATTAAAACAACAATCAACTGCAAAGAAACCAATAAAACATCACTGTAATCCACACAAGACACTACCACTTTCAACTGTTTTCACACCAAATTTCTCTTGACTGTAATCAATCTCAGAACAGAGAGTGAAAAAATGAATATGGGAAGGTGATGGGATTTGTAATTAGAAGAAAATGAAATAATGGAAGGGAAGAAGAATGATTGTTGTTCATGAAATTAATTAAGTGATCCATAAAACATTTCGTGAAAAGAGATGCACCAACCAAAAATCATTGCGACCAAATAACAATTACTGTGTATTTAACTAGTTCATTGTTCATAATCAAATATCCAATACAGTGCCATCACAAGACAGTATGCATTTCACAAAATCTATAAAGAGGATTTTGTTCCTTTATTTGCATCTTATAAAAATTTCCAAATAGTAACCACCCACTCTCTTAACCATCTAAATCACCCACTGCCCATACATTACTTCAATCAACAAATATACTCAAATTCATGTTTCCAAAATTAACAATAAAGTCACAGTATCACTGCCACCAGGTTTGTCATTTTAAATGCAATGATATTCATTAAACATATATAGGTAGTAACCAAATAATCAAGATCAAATTGCCAAAACCCAAATTGACAATTAAACAAACAACAACCACCATTCCAACACAAGCTATGTGCCGAATAATTCAATCATGCAAGTGTAACTCCATCACAATCCAAGCCCAATTTAATGTGACTCTAAAAATATGGGCCACCCATCCAACACGATGAGGTATCAACAACAAGACTGCCTCAACAAATGATCAGGCTGCAACAAAACATGCTTAAAACCCTGTGGGTATCCTTGAGTGTGAAACCCAAGCCATCCATGTTATACACTATGTGTAACCAAAAAAACACTACGATGCAACATTTCCTTTGAACAAAAACAAACACACAGTCACAACAATAACTCAACCCATCATGTTGAGCCATCGATTTAATACAATATTTCTTCGATTTAGTCACACTGTAATCAACTATGTTGTGTACACTTGGCTCATACAATCAAGAAATCATAAGCATGCATTGGATGTCATTCATACAATCTTCCTGGTTGCAATAACCAATCGGCCCCATAATAGAATAACAATTATCATGACAGAAACACGACACACACAATGCAGTGTGCGTGAGAAATATCAAGTATTTGTAACCAATGCCAGCTAATCATCCAAACAATCCTTAGCACCAAAATACCAATGAATGTGTATCAACGAACTAACTCACTACTGTTGTGAAAATCAATCGACCTTAACAAGTTGTGGTAACCATGCATACCCACACATCAATTTGGATTGGGGAAACGACCTTCTTAATTAAAAATATTGAGTTATTAAACATAAGGGGAGCGACTGTGTAAATTGATTTATGCAAATAACAATGTAGGGTTCACCATTGTTATAATAGAGGTGGTAACTAAATTCCAAATCAACACGATTGTCATATGACTCACTGGGTGAGTCTGTAATCAAATTAATCGACAATACATTCAATCCACAACAACCCATACTATATGTTGGAATAAATATTGAAAATTTCTCAACTCAGTGTCTTTCTCCAAAATTTATGTTAGTTACGCCACTTAGTTCCAGACCCTTATCACTTGGTGTAAGCTTGTGTAACCATCAAACCCTTGCACCATTCGATGCAACCTTTCCTTCATAGTAAAAACTCTAAAACCTATCACCTTTTTTTTGCCGAACTTTTCTACCATCAAGATCTCAAAAGATTTAAAAGTTTCCCAAGGTCTCCCATTTTGTCCTACTTCACAATTCCTTCATTATGAAGAGTGTCAAGTTACACAATCAAACTATAACTTTGGTTCTTTCCATATATTATTTTAAAATTATTTTATATAATTTTAGAATTAATATTATATTTTAAAGTTTGAAAAGATATTAAGTAAGCCAAACCCTTCGCATAATTCTCTTTTATAAAATAATTGGCTCCACTACTCTTCACTTCCCAATATCTGAATTATCCACCATAAGCAACACATATGCCAAGTCACAAGACATGCACACAATACTCCAAGGAGAGGTTTTCACGTGGGGATCAAAGAAATGCACCAACTGTTCAAGCATTAAGTCACATGAAGAAAGACTCACGAGGAGACCCAAAAGAGGTGTGCCATACACCCAGAAATCGAAAGAATGGTATTACATGTAAATCTGGGCTCTATTTTGGGGATTTGGCCGACGTAGGGTTTTAAATAACCACTTCTCCTTTTCCCCGAAACCCGAAAACCCGAAATCGGGACTCCATTCATATGCAAAAAACTATCTTTGGAAAAAACCATTTTTCTCGGCCTTGGAGAGGCCCTTTTCTGCTTTCGAATAGTCAATCAACATATAAAGATCCTAATATTTCTAGTGGTGTCTTTATAAGTTCATATGGAGCTTGGAAAGGTAGCCAGAAGTCCCCCGCAAGATGAGGTTCATTTTCAGAAATGTGGTGTTTTTTACTGTGTTGAGCCATCATTTTCAAATGATAATTCTAAGTGACTAGAGGATCATTTAGAGAAAAATTCAGATAATTTTGTGCCTAACACATCAAATATAAATATCCTCTCTTATTTTTCCTACAGGTGTCACATATTGGGAGAATCGAATCCATCTCTGAGCCCTAATTTTCGGATCTCATATTTTCTTGTTTTAACACATGTTCATAAAATGCAGATCTGGGGAAAATGAAAACAGATCTCAGGGAACTGAGAGAGGTTTTTTCTCAGAAAAAAAAGATGAACAAAATTTTCTTTCAGTTTATACACAACTATCACGATTCGAGAGATACAGAACCATAACCGCAGCCCCACTTTTCAGCAGTTTGGCCCATTTTCTATGGCATAAAGTTTCAAGAATTGATTGTAATTGTTGTTATCTTTTATATTTGGGGGGATTTTTGACCTCAAGATCTATATGAGGCATCTTTGTAACATTTTTTTTGGGGGGGAAACATCCTGAGAACCTTTTGGGGGCTGGGTTCATAATTCCATTTCTTTCAAGCAAATATAGAACAAAAAGCCAAGAGATTCTATACTTCGTCACTATGTAATTCTGTCTTTCCTTGTATTGTTTTCTCATTTTTACATTCATTTTCTCTTCTTTCTTTTACATATTCATCTTGTAATGACTCTAATTTAGTAATACCTCTACTATATTCATTTATTGGGTAGCCTGTCAAGTTCATCTTTTCCTATGTTTATGTTGTGAGCAAAAGAAGACTTGTAGCTTGACTGTTGCTTCCTAGATTACAAGTTATATATATGCATGTTGTCTTTTGAAGTTATTTTGTCATTCCTCTATTGAAATGAAGATTAGACTTATCAGAATTAGATACCTAACTTTTTGTTTCAGCCTTATTCATCTCATATCCTCTATCCATCTTCTTTATTAAATCAATTAGACAAACGAGGTCATGCCTCTTCATTTCTGATCTATAAATGAGAGAAAGGCTTGTTTCAGACCTAGTTCTAGAAGCCTCATAGGACTGATCAAACCACAAATAATTATTTCTTTTAAAATGTGCTACGTCTCGGCTCTATTACAACCTATAGTCGACTCTTGCGACAACATTTTCTAGCGTCGTTGTTAGGGACGGAGGAACGCAGTTATCTTCCCTGGGATATGACAAAAAGTTCAGATCTATTTCTTGAATGTTGAACAAGGGATAGACATTCAATTGTCTTTGATCATTCACCTAGCGACTCCTTGGTTCTAAGACTCTACATGATTCACTGGCGACTCCACTAGTCTTAAAATGTTGAATTCATTCACTGCTCAGATTGTTGCGAGGTTTTCTCCTCTGGACTTTACAAATGTTTATGGTTTTCCAAACATTGTTCCAAACATTAAAATTTTGGAATATGTCCTTCCTAAATTTGGAGGATATGCAGATGACAATCCTTCTCAACACTTGTTTGAATTCCACAAGCTCATGGATGATTTAAATGTACATAATCAAGATTTCCTCATGAAACTATTTATGTTTTCATTGGAAAGAGATGCTAGACTTTGGTATAAATCTTTACCCCATTCCAATATTCCTTCATTGAAATATTTCCACACATTTTTTCATCAACATTGTAAGAGGATCTATTCAGTTGAAATCCTTTTTGAAGATTGTTGCAGTATAGAATTCATAAGACAAAAAGATCAAACAAATATTCTTGAAGAGGAGGAAGGAATAACAAAAATTTCTCAAGTCGATGAAGACAATCATTATGAAGAAGAGTTGGTTGATAAAGAAGCAGGATATGATAGCTCTTGTGATCATATTCAAGAAGAATATCAAACCAAGCTCCATGAAGATGAAGCGAAAAGGTCAGAAGGCCTTCACAAATAGATTTGTTGCAACAATGAGGAGGAAAATGATTTTTTAGATGAAGAGATATATTCAAGCTCATTCATATATGACTCTATTTTAAATTCTGTTGTTCAAGAGAAATACGTTCATAACAAGTTTTTTAATATTAATGATGCTGAAAATGGTTTAATTGTACAATATCATGATGAAATCACTGGTTTAAATATTCATGAAGACCAACAACTTATGGGAGGTCATATACAATCATTGTTTGTTGATATAGAACATAGTCATTTTGCTATGGCAGAATCCATTACTTATCAGTTTCATGATCAAGTAAAGGTCCTAAAATATGATGAATTGTATGTCGCCAAAAAGCCATTTCATGAAGAGTTTTAGGAGGATTATAATCATCCAAATGTAATAGATATTTCAGGTATGATCATGGTTGTAAGTCCCCATGAAAATTAGTCCATGGATATTTAGCCATCTTTGCTAGATCCTCACAAAAAAAAATCTGAAAGTCAATGTTCTAGAATGTGCTATGAGCAGCCTGTTTATGATGAATATCAAGAAGAGTAAGAAGAGAAGATTTATTTTTCATCGCACACAAAAATTTACGACAGTCCTCCTTTGTTTGATTAATATGATGAAAGTGTTTCTGAAGATGATGAGCAACAAGAAACTTTGGTTCAGCAGGAAATCAATCAATGACATCTTGAAGGAAATCAGCCTATGTATGACAGCTATCAAAAAGATCTTTGGACAATAGATGAAGGACATAAGAAGGGGTTAATGAAATAATTGATATCTCCTCCTTGTTTAACAACTATTGAGAAACATACCAGTAAGTTTCAATGTGATATTTATGCACCATAAGAAGAAAAAATCATCAGTGGACAAAGTGCACAAGAGCATTTTAGACAACTTGCCTAGTAGGAGGAAGTATGGATTAGTTGCGAAAGTGGTATATATTTTCCCTTCTACGATCCAGGAGAAATTTATATGGAGTCAAAATGGGGGATTGAATCTTTTATTTCCAACTTCTTGAAGTCTGAATTTAAAAACTGTAAGTACCTACTCCTAGGGCATGTTTCGAAATTTGCAGTTGTTCCTGTCATTTTCGTGTTCAAAGATGGAAGCATAATCAAGCTTGTTAGTTGGATACTTGCTTGGTTGATTTGGAAATTTTCCTATACTTGAACAAAACAGTGATATCAGTTAGAGTAGGTGATGTATATAAATAAGATTGAATTTGAGCATTAGATTACAATGATGTTTTTCAGTATGTTTCCAGTTTAGTTTGGCATCCAGTATGGTTTTGATCTAAGGCATTATGACTCCATATCCCAATGAGCACATAAGCGTTTTTTCTCCGAAAAGATGCAAGTAAGATGATGGAGTTAAGAATTTGATTTTAGGTCGCCCAATGGATGAAGGTGTTGGACACACCTACCACACTTATAGGGGGGGGTGAATGGGTGTGGGGATCTTTTTCCCAAAACTTACCTCTTACACAAAAACTCCTTAGTTAACATTCAACATTGTATCATTACTCATTGATGTCATTTATAATCAGTTAGATGTGAATACATATCAACAACATATATCAGCAACATATCATCAACAAATCATCTCCACAAGGAACAAAAAGAACACAAGATGTATGTACAATTTTTCTTTTTATTTTGGACTTCAATCTGGGGGGTTTTCAACAACAACTGAATAGAGTAAAACTCTACAAGAGCACTAGATCTATATGAAATACTCAGCTTACATTCTCATCACCAACTAATATGAGGCAACAATCCTCAATAGATATAAATATGTCAACATAAACAAGTGCATCAACCATGCACCAACCTGTTCCAAACAACCTGTAATCAACATGTACCATAAACAAGTGCATCCAACCATGTACCAAGTATATACCAATAATGTGTCAATTAATAATCAACAATGACTCATCAATATGTACGAACATCATCAACTATACACCTCATGTATGTGCCAACCTATCAACTGCTTGTCTCAACCATGATTAGTTTTGGATTAGTCAACAACCCCAACTTGAAATAATCATAACTCTGTACCTGTAATGAATAAAGATCTAAAAATGATACACAATGTTCTTCAGTGTTTTTATGCAATTCCCCCATGTGGCACTACTTGGAACCTCTCAGAAAAGGCGTTATAGCAAAAATGGCATACCTTGCTGAATTTTGGCTTATTCTAGAGAGCGACCTTGTAGAGCGTGGACTACATAAAATATTAGTTGAATTGATATGAAACTGTTAAAAAACATACTAAAGCCTTTACCCTAACCAAAACATTTTATCTCACTAAATTTGGATCTGTTATGAAGAAGTTATGACGTTTTTACCTGAAACACTTGTTTTTGACTAGTTTTAGGACTAGCCACAAACCCTATTTTCCACGGAGTGTAACTCTCAAAATACAATGAACCACAAGATGAATTTTTAACCATAGATACTTGGGTATTTTTTCTCAATGTAATAGAAATTTCACGGTCTGAATCATTATATAAAATATGTTATAGAGAAAATGGTGAGATGACCTGTAAATAACATACCTTAGAAAGCACCATCAAAAAAAATTATCCTTCCTTGCATTTCGGCCTTCTTTTCTTCACCTTTCCTCTGAATTTAGGCTGATATATCCTTTTTTACCTCATAAATATATATATATTCAATATTCTCAAGTGTATTTAAAATGAGAGAACCTTTCCTCTTATTTATACTCTCCAAGTAGCTTCCTTAAAAACATCTTCTAGGTCACTTGGCCCCACTTTCCTTATTTTAGGGTTAACCCACTTATAATTTCTACATTAAATTTATTATTTAAATAATTTATTTTGTATTCACTTTGAATTATAGTACATTCATCATTTCACTTTATTATTTACCTTTTAAAAACCCTTAAACCACTTTGACTACTTTGACCTTTTGGGGCTTCTAGATGACATGTGAAGGTCCTCCAACTTCGTAAGGCCATAACTCTCAAACCGTGAGGAGTTATGTTACGTTCCACATACCACCAGAAATGGAATGACATGTACTATCCATACGTAATATTATTGTCGAAAAAATATATCATAACTCATACCATTACCCATCAAACAAACTTGGGTCCATTACCCAAACCTGGGGTCTCCAACTTCTCATGGCCATAACTCTCTAACTGTGAGGAGTTATGTGACATTATACATACCATTGGAAATGGAATGAAAAGAAATATACATATAGGATAGTTTCCCTGACAAATTCAATGTCATTCATCTCATTATTCCACATACAAGCATGGGTCCTCCAACCATTCTTCTAGGATAACTCAATCCGCAAAGCATCTTCCCATGAGGGATTTCACCATAAGGGGACCACTTTGTAGTTCATCCATTTTTGCACCTTATCAATCATGATAGGACAATAATGAGCGCATGGGTCCTCCAACCATTCTTCTAGGATAAATCAATCCGCAAAGTGTCTTCCCATGAGGGCTTTCACCATAAGGGGACCACTTTGGAGTTCATCCATTTGTGCACCTTATCAATCATGATAAGACAATAATGATTCATCTATACATTTTTCCAACAATGCATCATATACCAAGGAAACCACAACAATCCATATTCACCATGTATCAATGAAAACTCATTGATCCATATTCATCTATGCATTCTCATCAAGGAAAATACATATTATATTACATTAATCATCAATAAATCAATCCTTTGACATCAATCAATCACTTGACATCAATCAATCAAACCATTGGCATCAACGACAACATGATCCAACAATATCCCTCTTTGGCATTGATGGCAACACCAACATTGATGTCAACACCAATTACCAATTATTGATGTCAACATGTAGATAAGGCATGCTCTGCATCAATATTCAATGTGACTATCTCTCCCCATCATTAAACATCAATCACATCAATGTGATTAACTCTCCCCCTTTGACATCAATGGAAAAGGGCCATTCTCATCTTGGGGTTGTTCCCCTTGCTTGAACTCTCCTTGGGGCTGCTCCCCCTGTCTGAATGCCTTTGATCTTCCTCTGAATAATCTCCCCCCTTTTGAACAAGGGATATCACTCTGATGTAATGTTGAAGATACATCGAACATACTCCCCTCGTGACCATTGTTGCCCCTAAAATTATGCTCCTGTGCTCTTTCTTCAAGTATAGGGATCTTTTCTAGATATGCATCTGATAAATATCTCCTCCTAGAATCATGAGAAGAAGAATGACTCCCCCTATGGGTATGTCTCCCCTATCTTTTCTGCAATATGAACATTGTGCTACCATATAACGATCATTGGATCTGTTCATGCATCAAACTCATGCCATACCAAGCATCATGAAGAAAAAGATATATCAACAATGAAATAAAGAATCACGAGAAAAATATCAACCAAGTATATCATGTACAAAATGTGTGTTCATCATGCACAAGACCTATGTACATCAACATCATGCAATGTGCCAAAAGATATCATCCATGGAATGTATCAATCATATGCCTTTATCAACATGCCAACATGTGCATCCACCAATATGCCAACCATGTGCAACTACCAATATGCCAACCATGTGCATCTACCAACATGCCAAACAATGTATCATATCACTCATGATATTTCTCCATCATGAACCAAGTGCCACAATCAGGTATCTCAAAAAAATGTCAATTGTTGTGTTAATCAAGTAGTATCTATGGTGTAGTATCATCAAGCATATTCCATCTATGAGTGTACCAAACATGTACATTACCATGAACCAATACCACAAAATGATGAATCCCATATATGTATGCCAAATCCTCTATAAAACATGTGCCAATAAAACTACTAGTAGGTGCCTCTTCCAATGTACTAGAAAAGTACCAATCATGCATCAACTATAGATCAACAATGATGTACAACATGATCACCTCATCAACTCACCAACCATATGTACCAATATGTATCCCAATCCACATAAAAAATGCATGCACCATGATATCAACATATTCTTCCAATAATACATCATAAGATATATCAATGAAACTCAAATATGTACTAGCCATGTACACCAATAGATCAACATCAATCCATACTCATGGATTAGTGTCATGCACTCGAGATTTTATTTTACATAATCCAATAGATGAACACTCAAAATTTCAACAAATAGTGTCAGAACCTGCAACAAACAATGTCATACACTGCAACAAAGTGTTATACCATCACATCAAGCTACAATCCATGTGCATAGCCTTTTTCTCAAGGTTTTACCACATATATGTGGTCTGCTGCACAATAGCTCACGTATGTATGTAACCTATGCAAGGTCATCCTGTGTATGTACATGAATGATACCACTGTCACACGCGTATGCTTCAGTAGATGACTTGAGCTTCCCTTCAGTCTTTCATTCTGTTTTGGCTGCTCTGTCTTCTTCACCCACTTTTGTAGATGTCCCTGCTCCTCAGAACTTGAGCTCTAAGCATCCATATTTTAAAATGTGTCTCCCTTCCTTACTTCATTCCTTCTTCTAGACATTCTATTTGAATTTCTCATCATGGAATTTCTTCTTGTGTTCCAACACTCATGGGATTTGTGGCCAAATCCACTACATATGTAGCATCTCATAGTGTTACAGTGAACAACAATGTGTCCTACTTGATCACATCTCCAACACCTCATGGTGTTATAAAATCTTCCATTATATCTCCTTTCATAAGATCTACATTCAAAAGCTTTGTGACCATATCCATTACATGAATAACAATGCCCATGAAAAATACTTTCATACCTTTGCTTTGGTGTCTCAAAAATGGCTTCTTGATGTCTTCCTTGCTTTGTACTTTTGAAATTTTATTTTCCTTGTGTAGATGGTTTCTTTTCAACATTATATTCTTTCTTTGATGGACTTACCTCATGGTTCTTTGAGATGCTTTCTTCAACATTTGTATCTTCTCCTTTGTATCCAAGTCTTGATTTATCACATGATGGTCTTTGACTTTCCAAGATCTCATCCAAGATTCGTGAGCTATTCAAGAATTTGTTTGACTTCTCTACCTTCTTTCTAAGGTCAACAATTTCAGCTTCTAATTTGCAACATGAATCTTCCTTTTCATTTATTTGAATCTTAAATAGTTCCTCTATTCTTTTGGCTTCTTCAATTTGGGTCTTGAGATGGACAATAGTTTCAAAACTTTTGCTAATCTCATCTTCTACATTCATATCTTCTTTTCCATCTTTTAGTCTTGTGATCTCTTCTTCCTTTTCGTCTAATTGAGTCTTATTGCTCTCTTCTTGTTCCTTTATCATTTATTTTAACTTCAAGATGTGCCTTAGACTTCTCCTAAGAAACTTCTTAGTGTTATCTGAAAAATAGTTATAGTATATATAATAGCGATCACTTCTATATCTATATAAACCCTCTTTAATTTCCTTTTGAAGTTTTAATAGATTTCCTTCTATTCTTTTCGTGGGATAAATGCCATTAAACTTTATAAAAATTATTTCTACATATTCTTCTTCACTTGTAGAGAAACATTCATCATCATCATTGCAATCAGTGGTTTTTGAGTGTTCTTTACCTTCATTTGAAGTATCTTCACTTTCTTCCTTTTTTCCAACATCAACACATAATTCTTTGCCTTCATATTCAAGATATTCCTCTGTGCTATCATCACTTGATTCTTTATCTTCACTTGAAATGTTTTCAAAATAACATTTAGAAATAATGCATTCAATAGTTTTTGATGATTCTTTACCTTTGATGATCTTGATGGAGTGGTCTTCAATTTCTTCTTTCTCTTCCTTTCTTTTATATGTCTCCTCTAGCTTTAGCCATAGATCCTTGGCAGAAGTGCATTGTCCGATGTCTCTTTGATAGGGATTGAGAGTCCACTAAGAATGGTCTTGAGAGCCAATGCATCATTATTCATTCCTTCCCTTTGAGCTACAAACTTTGACTTGTTCTTCAATGGAACATATCCACCGATGGTTTCCTTCCAAATAACTACTCCCATTGTCTTCAAATACACTATCATCTCTATTCTCCAAGTAGAATAGTTTTCCTCATCAAGGATTGGTATTTAATAATCCATTTGTGTTTCTATGGATCTACTTCAATATTGTTAAGGCTTGTAGTGAAGGCTCGCTCTGATACAAATTGTTGGACACACCTACCACACTTAGAGGNGGGGGGGGGGGGGGGGTGAATGAGTGTGGGGATCTTTTTCCCAAAACTTCCCTCTTACACAAAACCTCCTTAGTTAACATTCAAAATTTTCTCATTACTCAATGTTGTCATTTATAATCAGTTATATGTGAATACATATCAACAACATATATCAGCAACATATCATCAACAAATCATCTCCACAAGGAACACAAAGAACACAAGATGTATGTACAATTTTTCTTTTTATTATGGACTTCAATTTGGGGGTTTTTCAGAAACAATTGAATAGAGTAAAACTCTACAAGAGCACCATATCTATATGCAATACTCAGATTACATTCTCAGAACCAACTGAGATGAGGAAACAATCCTCAACAAATATCAATCTGTCAACATAAACAAGTGCATCAACCATGCACCAACTTGTGCCAAATAACCTGTAATCAACCTGTACCATAAACAAGTGCATCCAAACATGTACCAAGTATATAAAAATAATGTGTCAACTAATCATCAACAATGACTCATCAATATGTACCAAAATCATCAAATATACACCTCATGTATGTGCCAACTCATCAACTGCTTGTCTCAACCATGACTAGTTTTGGATTAGTCAACAACCCCAACTTGAAATAATCATAACTTTGTACCTGTAATGAATAAAGATCTAAAACTGATACACAATGTTATTCAGTGTGTTTTATGTAATTAATTTAGGTGGAACTACTTGGAACCTGTCAGAAAAGGTGTTATAGAAAAAATGGCATACCTTGCCGAATTATGGCTTATTCTAGAGAGTGACCTTCTAGAGCATGGACTGCAAAAAATATTAGTTGAATTGATCTGAAAATATTACACAAAATACTAAAGCCTATACCCAAAATAAAACATTTTTTCTCACTTATTGTGGATATGTTATGAATAATTTATGACATTTTTACCTGAAACACCTATTTTTGACTAGTTTCAGCACTAGCCACAAACCCTATTTTCCACGGAGTGTAACTCCCACAATACAATGACCCACAAGATGAATTTTTTACCACAGATACTTGGGTATGTTTTATCAATGGAATACCAATTTCACTATAAAAAAAATTATAGAGAAAATGGTGAGATAACCTGTAAATAACATACCTTAGAAAACACCATCAAAAGAATTTATCCTTCCTTGCATTTCGAGTTTCTTTTCTTCACCTTTCCTCATAATTTTGGATTAGATATCCTTGGTTACCTCAGAAACATATAGATATTGAATATTCTCAAGTTTATTTAAAATCATAGAGCCTCACCTCTTATTTATACTCTCCAAGTAGTTTCCTTAAAAACATCTTCTATGTCACTTGGCCCCACTTTCCTTATTTTAGGGTTAACCCACTTCTAATTTCTACATTAAATTTATTATTTAAATAATTTATTTTGTATTCACTTTGAATTATAGTACACTCACCACTTCACTTTATTATTTACCTTTTAAAAACCCTTAAACCACTTTGACTACTTTGACCTTTTGGGGCTTCTAGATGACATGTGAGGGTCCTCCAACTTCATAAGGCCAAAACTCTCAAACCCTGAGGAGTTATGTGACGTTCCACATACCACCAGAAATGGTATGACATGTAATATACATATAGAATAGTATTTTCTGAAAATATATCATAACTCATATTGTTACCCATCAAACAAACTTGGGTCCATTACCCAAACCTGGGGTCTCCAACTTCTCATGGCCATAACTCTCTAACCGTGAAGAGTTATGTGACGTTATACATACCACTAGAAATGGCATGAAAATAAATATACATATAGGATAGTTTCCCTAAAAAATTCAATGTCCTTTGTCTCATTATTCCACATACAAGCATGGGTCCTCCAACCATTCTTCTAGGATAACTCAATCCGCAAAGCATCTTCCCGTGAGGGATTTCACCATAAGGGGACCACTTTGGAGTTCATCCATTTGTGAACCTTATCAATCATGATAAGACAATAATGAGAGCATGGGTCCTCCAACCATTCTTCTAGGATAACTCAATACACAAAGCATCTTCCTGTGAGGGCTTTCACCATAAGGGGACCACTTTGGAGTTCATCCATTTGTGCACCTTATCAATCATGATAAGAAAATAATGAGTCATCTATACATTTTTCCAACAATGCATCATATACCAATGAAACCACAATGATCCATACTCATTATGTATCAATGGAAACTCATTGATCCATCTTCATCATATCAATGAGAAATCATTGATCCATCTTCATCTATGCATTCTCATCAAGGAAAATACATATTATATTACATTAATCATCAATCAATAAATCATTTGACATCAATCAATCACTTGAAATCAATCAATGACATCAATCAATCAAACCATTGGCATCAATGACAACATGATCCAATAGAAGACACTTGGTCTATTGTTCTTGGTGCTTTGTAGGAAAGCACCATCCCTAGATGGAGCCTATGTTGGAACAAATATTGAAAATTTCTCAACTCAGTGTCTTTCTCCAAAATTTATGTTAGTTACACCACTTAGTTTCAAACCCTTTTCACCTAGCGTAAGCTTGTGTAACCATCAAAGCCTTGTGCCATTCGACACAACCTTTCCGCCATAGTAAAAACTTTAAAACCTATCATCTTTATTTCGCCGAACTTTTCTACCGTTAAGATCTCAAAATCTTTAAAATTTTCCCAAGGTCTCTCATTTTGTCCTACTTCTCAATTCCTTCATTATGAAGAGTGTCAAGTTACACAATCAAATTATAATTTTGGTTCTTTCCATATATTATTTTAAAGTTATTTTATATAATTTTAAAATTAATATTATATTTTAAAGTTTGAAAAGATATTAATTAAGACAAACCCTTCGCATCATTCTCTTTTATAAAATCATTGGGTCCATACTCTTAACTTGAAAATATCCAAATTATCCACTTTAATCCACACATATTCCAAGTCACAAGACACACACACAAGACTCCAAGGAGAGGTTTTCATGTGGGGATCAAAGAAACTCACCAATTGTTCGAGCGTTAAGTCACATGAAGAAAGACTCACGAGGAGACCCAAAAGAGGTGTGCCATACACCCATAAATTGAAAGAATGGTATTACATGTAAATACAGTCTCTATTTCATGGATTTTTCCAATGTAGGGTTTTAAATAACCACTTCTTCATTTCCCCGAAACCCAAAAACTTGAAATTGGGACTCTAGTCATATGCAAAAAACTGCCTTGGGAAAAAAACATTTTTCTCAGCCTTGGAGAGGCCATTTTCCGTGTTAGAATAGTTGATAAACATATAAATATCCTAATATTTCCATTGGTGTCTTAATAATTTCATTTGGAGCTTGGGAAGGTAGTAAACATCTCCCTACAATATGAGGTTCGTTTTAAAAAATGTGGCATTTTTTACTGTGTTGAGTCATCATTTTCAAATGATGTTTTTGAGTGATAGGAGGATAATTTTGAGAAATGTTATGAGGATTTTGTGCATAAAACATAAAATATCAATATATTATCTCATTTTTCCTACAGGTGTCACATATTGGGAGAATCGAATCCATCTCCAATCCTTAATTTGCGAATCTCATATTTTCATGTTTTAACACATGTTCGTAAAATGCAGATCTGGGGAAAATGAAAATAGATATCAGGGAACTGAGAGAATTGTTTCCTCAGAACAAACATATGCACAAAATCCTCTTTCAGTTTATACACAGCTATCTCTATTCGAGAGATACAAAACCATAACAACAACCCCACTTTTCATCAGTTTGGCCCATTTTCTATGGCATAAAGTTTCAAGAATTGATTGTAATTGTTGTTATCTTTTAGATTTCGGGGGATTTTCGACCTCAAGAGCTATATGAGGCATATTTATAACATTGTTTTTTGGGGGGAAACATCCCAAGAGACTTTTGGGGGTTGGGTTCATAATGCCATTTCTTTCAAGCAAATATAGAACATAATGCCAAGAGATTCTATACTTCGTCACTGTGTAATTTTGTCTTTACTTGTATTGTTTTCTCAGTTTTACATTCATTCTCTCTTCTTTATTTTAAATATTCATCTTGTAATGACTCTAATTCAGTAATGCCTCTTCTATATTCATTTATTGGGCATCATGTCAGGTTCATCTTTTCCTCTGTTTATGCTATGATAAAAACAAGACCTGTAGCTTGACTGTTTTTGCCTAGATTACAAGTTATATATATGCATGTTGTCTTTCGAAGTTATTTTTTCATTCCTCTATTGAAATGAAGATGAGAATTATCATAATTATATACCTAACTCTTTGTTTCATCCTTATTCATCTCTTATCCTCTATCCATCTTCTTTATTAAATCAATTAGACAAACGAGATCATGCCTCTTCATTTCTGATCTATAAATGAGTGAAAGGCATGTTTCAGACCTAGTTCTAGAAGCCTCATATGACTGATCAAATGAAAAATAATTATTTCATTTAAAATGTGTTAAGGCTTGGCTTTATTACAACCTAGAGTCGACTCTTGCGACAACACTAAACTTGACAGGCCTGACAGTCTTCTCTACACAAATTCAGACTGGAGGGTAAAGGTTTTTTATTTAGCGAACACATGGAGACCAAAGCTAACTCTTTGTAGTGGTGAAAAATATGAGGCCAATGGTTTACACACAAAGAGATCCATGATTCATTCATGGACAGGTAAAAATCCATGGCAGGGGGGCCATAACAAAAAAGGTGAGGCTCCTATTCAGTCTAGCAATGTTATTTAATGCACGCAGTGTATAACCCTCATGCTCTTCATTAAAATTACCATAATACTGAGGTGAATACAAGGATGAGTAAGAAAAAAACACCCACTTTTTGACCCTTAGTGGTGGAATCAACTAATTCCCATGTGAATGAAACACAATGACAAAGAAATCCTCCAACCACTAAACCCATAAAATCTAGAGACTTGGCATAGCTGCGAACGCGTGAGGACAACCAACCGACCCAAAACCAACAAAACCCTTCCTCTAAAACCAACAAGGATAATACAGAGATAGCACCCAGGGTGACCAATAACTTCTATGGACAATGTTATTGCAGAAAAACCATAAATGATTCATTCCAAGAACACATTTTTACATAGTTGTGATACTTAGGAAAACACAAACCAATACACCTAAGCCAGTAATCATTTCATAACCAGAGAAGAGTCACGAATGGCCATAGCATGGTCATTTCCTCTTAGCTAATAAATCAAAGCATAACCACAGTAGCAAGATCGATCAATAGCTTGACTAAGGTGGCGGCTAATGGGAGGAATAAAGGTGACGTGCAGTAAATGCATGTCATCTCCACCCACATTTCATTAATTCAACAGTACATGTCAACAAATTCTCCATTAACACCATTAATCAAAACATGTATCGAAACCATCACCACATTAAAATCCAACAGCGCAACCACCATATTCCAATTCACATCATATAACTCAAACAAAATTGTATAACCATTAACGTCCATTACTTTGTCAAATGAGCCACCGACATCCCATTTATCCAAATATACCATATGTATATCGACCACATAACTCAATTAAATCGCATGGCCATTAAGTTTCTAGATATGATTTACCATAACCATTAAGTCTTTCATGCATATAGTATAGTATATAGGATAGTTTAAATTCTTCACCTTTGCAACTGTTACATTGTTTCCTATTTCCTTTCAATTGTTTGTATGTGGTATAATAAAATTGCAGAGTTAGATCCCCCTTTACTTTGCATTTGTTATAGTAATTTTTCCTTTCTTCAAACAACCTTTTATGTGTTTTCACTCACATGTTTGTTGTGTAGGTACGATAAGAACAAGTGGAAATGATATCAATGAATAGCATAAGTCGTAATAACATAAGGAACCAACATTTCATAACCTCAAACCATATCCAATAACAAAATATCTCATCAACCATGTAAGACCTATCGCACATCACCACAACATAAAAAATGAACAGATATGATCTTCAATAGTTCAAGGGGGTCCCACCTACTAGTATTATTTAGCTTTTATAATAATAGGCTTTAGAGACACTTTGCGGGAAAAACTTCGTTGACAATTTTAATCGTCAACACCGCCTTCCCAAAATTAGATCAAGGCACAGAGCCAACTCACACAGAACATTACATATACAATCTATTACACAAATCAACTAAGAGACACTTTCACTTAACTACGTACACATAACTTTTCTCTTGCACTTTATCCCATCACTACATTTATTGCACTAAGGACACTTCACTACCTCTACATTACATTCCTTCCTATATATATTGTTACATCCCTTACAAAAATTCCTAATCATGGGTAAAACCATGGGCTGACATCCCAAAACCCTAATACAAAAACCCTAATGAACCCCTTGATGGGTCCACAAAATAAGTGAGATCCCACGATCTCAACTCCGTCTGGATGCTCCATCTTCGACCAACTTGTAGAAGTCCAAAAGTGGTCAAACCCGACCAATGTTTCCTCAAAACTTGGTCGAGGGACAACAAGCCCCCAAAACTCACCTGTGACTCATCCCAAATCACTCAGATCTAGGAAATATTTCTTCGAAGGCCTTGAGCTTAGCTCAAGCTTCCTTGACCTGCTGCTTCACCTGAGCCTCTTGCTCAGTGAGCTCCTGGAGAAATTGCTCGGTAATAGGCCCTTCCATGCACTATTCCACTATCGCAACCACTTGTTCTAGCTGTGAGCCTTGTCCGTCGATATCTTCAAAAACTGTGCAATCTTCGTCCTACATTGGTTGTATCCTCTGTGTGACCTCCATGACCCTGCCTTGGATGGCAGTAATCTGTTGTTGGGCCATGTGTTTTTCTTATGATCTCTTCATTCTCTCGACCATAGTGAGTGAATTAATCTGTGCTTGAACTGTCAATTCCTGCTACTGTGCTTCCAACTTCCTAAGCTCTGGATCTTCCATGAGGCATTCGTAATTCTACGCACTTCTATTGCTTAACTACTTACATTCTGAGGTGAGGGACCTGATCCTTCCTACTACGCTCTTAGTGGCTTCTTCCCTTTGGTCATGCACTTTCTGTGAAGTGCTTGGTACTACTTGGATCTCCAACTCCATTACCCTTGCTTGAAGTTGTTGAATGGCCTTTGCGAGTTTTATCACTTGTACTTAGACTACCTCATGTTCCTCCTGTGTCGAGCATGGCATAGAGCGAAGTGATTTTCTCACTTCTTTGACTTCAGTCTTCTTTGCAAGAAGCTGGTCCTTTTCCCTCTGTATCTTCTCCTTTTCTCCCTCAAGCATCGCCCAGAACCCATCCTTGTCATTTTCATACATGGTCACACAGTACCGCGCAACTCATAGTTTCTCCAAGATCTCTTCTTTCTCTTTATTCAGGGCTTCTGTAGCTTGTTCCTTTTCTTATTGAACTTTTTGGAGCCAAGCCTCTGTTGCATCTGCTAGTCTTCAAAGTTGGGTTGGCTCATCCCCCAAATCTACGGTTTCTGATGATGAATGCGTAGTAGGCACTACGCGGCTCAATTGAATGGCTCGTTGTATTTCCTTTAGTTCCTTCTCAACTCTTGCATAAATATCTTATTTCTTCGCACCATATATCTGAAAGAGGTCCTTAGATGCATCCTCCATTTCTTCACGGACTAGGCTGATGTCATCCTCCGTGAGTGTGGCCTCCATCTGGGGCTTACTAGCATGGGTTTTCTTTCTAGCTGAGGGTTTCTGTGGAGAAACCTTCTTCTTCTTCGATGCTTCTATCTCTGTAGGGGGATCCTTCAGTGGTGTAGCTTCTCCTTCTCCTTGTTTTTCTCCTCCTTCTCGATTTACTTCATCTCCTCCTCCTCCTGTAGGCGAACCAAGTCCACTTTCTTCCGAGGCGTTGTCTTCCTCATCAGTCTGTACATCCTAGACTTCCTCATTTTTCTTCGTCTTCTTTGCACTTGTTTATCCAACGTGCTCGACCCGAGTGACCAAGGGTAATCCTATGATATCAGGGTCAAAGAGTTCTGAATCATCAACCGATATGAGGAACTCTACTGGCCACTCCTTCATGATCTCCTCCATGTCTTCATCAGTCAAATTGTAATAGGACTGCAATTCCTCCTTGCTCTCATCCTTGCACGTAGTGATATATATAAAATTTCGATCTGTGTAGAACTTAGCTAATGGTCTACACTGGTGCAAGGTTTTCGATGTCATGTGAGGGAATGATTCAATGGAAACCTTTAGTTGTTGATAGTAGGCATGGAACACTACGTTCTACTACCACTGCTTGGACATGTCATTTGTGTACCATAAGGTGGAGAACCTTGCGGCCAACGACTCCGATGGTTCAATCTCCCAGAAGGTATCTCATTTTGACATTTTCCAAGTGACAAATGCGATCAACACCAACAACCAGCTGAAATGGAACTTGTACCCTTAATCCTGCACTTCACGGAAGTGTTTCTCTATCTCGTTGATAAGGTAGTGCACCCAATTCATTTGCATCCCCTCCACATATTTCCCTGTGAGGTCCACCACGAACTCGATGACCTGCATGAGGAGGTTCTTTCTGACGATCTTTCTAGCTATAAGTTGGAAAGCTAGGTGCACTGCAACATCCTAGATAGAAGCTACCTTGTAGCCTCGCTTCGCATTCTCAACTTCATCGTAGGCCCCCTTAATACGTTGTGCCAGGGAGCGGTCTGAAGCCTTCCCTGGGTAGAACTGTTGAGGGGTCGGGTCCTTGCATGCTTAGTCCTATGATTAGGTGGATCAACGTCGGATCCATAGTATTGCACCTGTCAAGCCACAGGTATCCTCAATGATAGCACGACGAGAGGAGTTTAACGCAAGAGTTGTTACACATTATTTTTGTCATCCCTATGATCGTTAATGATGTAAACCTATCTATTTCCTTCAGAAGGGTTAATGGTCTGAGTTCCTAAAGAGAGAAGGGAGAAGAAATTTTCCTGAGAAAATAAGTTGCATTTTCCTATGTAAAAACCTTATAAAAAAGGAAGTTCACAGGTTGCTATATAGGCAAGGTGTGAGAATGACCCATTCTCGCAGGTTTCACTATAGCTAGGGTGTGAGATGTTCGTAGGTTGCTCTATAGCTAGGGTGTGAGAATGCCTACACGTGGGAAAAATGAGCGTTTTCATGAATCTTCTAGAAGGAGAAACTTCTATGGTGAGGTGGCATCCGAATGGTTTGGATATTACTCGCTTTCATGATTTAGTGGGATCATCCTAACCTCCTCACCTTATCCTCTTCAACTTATAAAAGGAGAGGAGTTCTCATGGAGAAAGTTAGCTTTGTTGGTTCATGAGCTTGTTCTTGATTGGCTTGGAATTATCAGCTTGGTTGGAGTGGTTTTGAGATTTTCTTTGTCAAGATAGATTGTGAGTAGCTATCAGATCTATGGTTTCAAAATCCTTGGAGAAAGAAGTGTGTGGGGAATGAAGGATAGTTGGAAGGGACCTTACGACATCAAGGCCATGGTTATAATCTCTCTTTCACATTTAATATGATACAGTAATATGATTCTTTCCCATAAAGATATTTTCACTTGTGTAATTCCTTGATCATACACATAGGTTAACCGTTTAATATATTGTGCTTTCTTCACTTTGGTTGGTTTGCGTTGTCTTGGTATTGACTGCACGAGAGAACTAGAGAGAAGCAGGAGCAACAAAGACCATAGGAAGTGATAATAAGATATGTTATTTATTCTTGCCTCCTATTTAATTCAATGGTCAAAATCTAGGGAAAGAGTCATGTTCTATCTTTCTTTGTTCTAGATCTAGGTGGATCTAGGGAGATCGGTTAGTGTCCACACCTACGGATTTATCCAATAACAAAATTGGCGACTCCACTGGGGAAAGGATTGTTTCCTAGTTAGTCTAGTTTCCCTTACTTTGATTTTTTTTTTTCTGGTCTCTGAGTCTGTGGGAGATCCATCCAGGCTCTCTGGATCTGAAAGTTCACTCAAATTTATCCCTTTTTCAAATTTTTGCTTGTTTACAGGCATTATCGCACTATACCCTTTAATGGCCTGCGAGAATCATTGATGATTGCACCCTACTTTTCAGTTAGGTGCAAACTTCTCACACCCTACCAATGTCTAGCCTACGAGAATACCTAATTCTCACACTGCACTCTATTGCTAGGCTGCGAACTTATTTGTGAACATTTTTGGATTGGGTCTGGTCATCTTTTGATGACCCAGTTTTTCTTTGATCAACTGGATTGAGATTTTTGAGCCTATATCGATCTGCTTACAGTCTGCTTGATATCCTTTAAGTTTCTTTTAGGCACTTTTTCTTTGTTTGGTTTTGAAGGATTAGTCTCTTGCTTTGAGTGTCTTTCAATTACAAATCATGTGTTTTCTTTAGAATTGTTTAGGGAAAGATCAGATTTCTTCTGAATAGTTTGCTTTAAAAGAGAACTTTTTAGTTTGGGTTTCTTTGTTTTAAAAAAGTTCATTATTGCTTTTAGTGAAATTTTTGAAACAAAAAGATTTAATTTCTTGCTTTATATTAGATTGGGGGCATCCTTGCATTTGAAGTAGAGAAATTGCATGATTGTTGGCATTTTTTGATCTTAAATTATGAAAAAATTTCCCCCTCATGGCTAGGGGGGGCATGAATCATGCATTGGTGTTCAGTACCTTTTTCTCTTTTCTTGAGAATCTTTATATTGAGGATTTTAATATATTTTGGGACATCGTTCATATGGGAATGATAAATGTTTTCTCCTTCTTGTAGCGTAGCTTTCATTGAAATGAAAAGATTGCATCTTCATATCTTTGCATAATTTTTGAGTCGGTCAAAACACCATATTGTCCACGCCATTTTCCTTTTGAGTAACAACAACTGTAAAATAAAGCGCTTATAAAAATTGATTAGACATCTTTATCTTTTCTGGTAGCAAACCTACATTAGATTAGTTGTAGGGCTTTGGAATAGGTGTGAAAGATAACTTTCCAAAGTTACAAACAAACATAGAATCTTGAGTTAGGGAGCGGTTAAATCCACTTATTACATTTTGTCCTGG